>CAJNDV010031428.1:10832-48527 GCA_905221635.1 Symbiodinium sp. CCMP2456 | reverse complement strand
CGACGACAACGACGAGACGACGACGACGACGACGACGACGACGACTACAATTACTACTGCTCCGCTTCTTCACTTCTATATACTTCTACTTAAGATTCTAATTACTTTTTCCCCCTACGAAGACGACGATGACGACTACTGTCTTTTCTAGCACCACAACTGCGAGTACGACCTCTGCGACCGAAGGAAGGGCGGAGGCGAGGGGACATAACACAAGGTGCAAAATTGCTTGCACCCAGAGAAAACTGCCGTTTAGGATTGGCTTGGTTTCGAGCTTTCAAGCTTACAACAGGGTCCAACGGCTGCAGCATCGCACCAGCATTGCCTGTTCCCGCACGCTGAGCTTGCTCTCCAGCTCTGCCGCATAAGAGCCCGCACTTCGGAGTTCTGCCTCCACATTGACCTCGTGCCCGGCATGAGAATGCACTGTAGATCTTTTACTTGTGGCTCCAGACAATCCTGCTGGCTTCTCCCACTATGCAAAACGACTATACTAACTATACCTCGCGGAATCGCAGAAACTAGCTCTCTAACTCGGGCCGGGCCGTGCACCTTGTAGTGTGCCATCTGGCGCTCGTGCCTGTCGAGAAACAGGCATCACATGGTCACAGGCAGTTGCCGGATGCTTGTTCTGATGGGCTCTGTGCAACTTCGGTGCTCGCGATGTGCGACGTCCATCTGCTGGATCATCTCCGCAGTCTGGGCGAACGATGGATGACTCTTCCGGTTCTTCCGAGTTCCGTCCTAGACATTTTGGAAACAACTATCAGTATTTGCGAGAACGACGCGGGCGCGGGACCAACGCTCCGTGACCTCGGGACCTTTAAAGCCTGTCACATCCCGTCATCTCAAACATGCCCATCTGATTGCCAGAACCAGGGCATGCCGGCTCAATATGCCTCGCCAGAATGCATATGTACACAAGGACCAAGTTTTCACAGCACGGTACAACAAAGCTGCAAGCTGACATCGGCTCTTGTTGTCCCACTGCTCTGTGCTGGAACAAAGGCTCGCCAAAAACACGAAGCACCAGTCTCAGATATGTGAAGTGAGTTTTGGTTGCCAGCCTTCGCCGACGCTTCTGTCTTCGCCCGCTCCACCTCCCAGTCCTCCAGAACATGCACACATGTCAGGCAAAATCACACCCTAACTTTCGGGGATTTGCCCGCTGCCTATTCGCATTGGAACTCGTTCTGCGACCGAATAGAAGAATGAATGGCAGCCGCTGCTAAGTCTAGAATGAACGCAAACGGTCCTTGGCCCTAAGCTGTGCTTCAGCTTCTGCCAGCCGCTCACGAACCTTCTGCCGGCCAGCCAGACGTGGGAAATCTAAAACATACTGAAAACTGCCACTGCATACATGCCCGTCTCAACTCTCAAACCAATTCGCCGCGTCATCTATCCCAAGGTACTAATTCAATGCACATCATCCCCATTCGAACACTTATGGCCAGTCCAGTGTGCCATCCTCTCAATGTTCCATTCTTGCCCAGCAGCTCTAGGTAGCTCTTGGCCAAGCTCTGCCACCCTCCAGCCATGAAAAAAAACATGCTGATCTCATCTTGTCGGCTCGTCCCTAAATCCGCGAGCTAAAGGCGGCTCTCACATGCCACTAGAGCCACAAAGTTTGGGCTCCTGAGATTGAGGGGTTGCCAATGCCTTCGCTGCTCCACGGATAGCTGGGCAGCTGAGTCACGCTGAGCCTTTGCCACCTGCGCATATCGGCATTGCTTGGCAGCACAATCACTCTCAGCTCCAAGCCTGTGCACGTCCATATCCCTACTCAGTTGGCCGATTGCCCACTTCACTCGCATATCGGCATTGCGACAAGTCATTGCTACGGCATCTGCCAGTAAAGCTAGAAACATGACTCTTCACTCTTCACCTGTGCTTGCGGGGCATTCAAGAATGGTACATGGATTGAACCCCGCAGGGCGGGGGCTGGGAAGTCATGCGCCGGCTGCCTCTTCTTCGGCCCAACCTTGCCATCTCTCAAGCTCCTGAGAGCTCTGCGAAGCCGACTTAACTCTTATAATCGCCCGTTTCGACTCAGGTTTGTTCCGAAGAGATGTGTTATCTGAGCAGCTGGCCAGCTCCAGATCTCGCACTCTGGCAGTGGCGGTTTCAATGTCGGCCTGACGGTGATTCTGGTGATTCTCAGCAAAGATGTGCCGCAATGGCTCAGGCTCGCGCAGATGCTGAGCTGCTGAGGCTCTCCTTAGCCAACCCGGGAAAGCTTGCTAGTAGTCCTTTGTGTTGCGGTCGTTCGCAGCGTCACGAACTTTATTCATGCTGAAAGTGCACAACTTCATCCCATTCAAATCGGAAAGTTACATCTACAGTGAATCTACAGATCGGTCGGACTCGGTTGGACGAACCTCCTACAGTGTCCTACGCGCCAGCGCGCACGAGATCGCCAGTGGCTCAAAAGGCAAGGCCCAGGCAAGAGCAGCCTGCAGGCTCCGGCACTTCTCCTCGGAGTCATGCAGGCCTGAGGGAGCGGTGGAGCGACCCTAAATCTGCAAAGCCATTGATTACACGAAACCACGCTTCGACAAGATGTGCTATGCTGCACCTGAGCTGCAGCTCACTTCAACCTGACTTCAACGAATCTTGCATGTTTTTTCTGCAGCCTCTGACTCCCGACACTTTTCCGCGCGGTAGTGGTCTTGGCTTCACCTCACCTGCTCGATCACGACGATCTCACTACTCATGAGTGCTTATACACGGCCAAGACAATCCGATCAGATCGCCACTGCAGATCTTCTGGCAACCGTAGCGGATGCGGACATGCCAGCAAGCCTTTTGCATCCTTTTGCCACCTTCGGTCGAACAGGTTGAATCTTCGCAATTCGCATGCTGATCGCATCTTGCTCTCCTCGTGGCGCTTTAATGATCGCAGTCGTGCAGCCCGTTGGAGCTACAGCTATCCACCACGATCTCCAGCAATCGCGCAGCCCAAGTCCACAACAATCAGGCCGTTGATCCAGTGCTACGGGACCTGCTTCCAAGCGCCTGTGCCTCCTTCCACTTTGAGTCGGTAAGGTGGCCACTCTCTCTCTAGGTCCGAAAGGCGGCCAGCGAAGCGAGACGCCACCAACGCAAAGAGGATCGCCGGAGCTCCTCAGCACACATCCGAAGACTGCAAAATGCTGCATGCAGCCACTGAAAGTCTTGTGCCTCATGATGCTGGCGCATTCTCGAGCTTACTGTGAAGGCTTCTTCCTTCAGCGGCGAAGCAAGTCACAAGTTGATTCGACAGTGCTTTCCGGCATCTTGGGCACTACTTCTGCTTCACTTGCCTGAGTCATGGTGGCCAGCTGAAGCATCTCCCGCGCACTCCTGAGTCTCAGGCAAACACCAACTCCACCGCGGCCACAACATACTCAATATTCTGATGGCCCTCGGAAAGAAACCCCCTGATCGATCTGACCAGAGACGACAGCAGCATTCTAGCATGTCGTAGCCACGGCTCCTGAAGCGAATTAGGTGGGGCCAGAGCTCCCACTCCGTATACTGCGCCCAGTAACCTCAGCAGAAAGCATGTATACATATGCGGCGTGATTGAATGCCTGTTTCATCGATTTTCCGATTCAAGCAAAGTTTTGCCATGATTTGCAGTACAGCTGGCTTCATTGATGCACCTAATGCCGTCAGGTGCCGCTAAGCAACGTCTGTCCTCATCAAAACGATCTGGTTGGAACACCTTGCCCTGGAAGGCGAACGGTGAGAAGGGATGGCTCGATGTGTTGGCTGCCGTCCTTGGGGCTCTCTCGGAGTCTTTTGAATATGTCGTCTTGGATGCACCCTGCTGCATCAGCCCAAAACAGCCCAAACTGCATTCAGAGACAGAGACAAGAACTTGGGCCAGCCAGATGTTCTAGAAAGCAACACTCAAGGTCAATCGTCTGAGATGAAGCTGCGGGTCGGATCCAGCGATTGGGACAGCTCAGAATCTGTGCGTCCACAGAAAGGGCCAGCATATGGCCACACATACCTGATGAATCCACTTGCTCGTTTCTGTCGTTCCGAAGATCTAGGTGGGAAAGGGGAGTATCACATAAACGTCACGAATCATGCAGGCAATTGTCATTGAGTAGACCTCCCACGTTAACTTCCCACTGGACCCAACGCCAACAAGCAAATCATCCGAGAGCCCTGTCATCTACTGTGTTTGGGAGTCGCGACCACGTAGACGTAAGAACCATGTGCAGGGCCGTGCAGGCGCAATTTTTCCTCAAATCATGATGCTATGCACTGCTTTTTCCGAATTGCTTGTGCAGCAGCGGGAGTGCTGGCACCAGTGTTGGCGAGTTCAGCCTTATTGATTATTATCAACAATCAAGTGAATGAGACAATAACGCTGGCAGCACACGGATGAATAATTACGGCAATCCCAAGTCTTCGACGCGAAGACATCTGGCAGGCGCTGCGCATAGGGAACCTCAATCTCTATCCCCGCCCTGGGCCGCCCAATCTGCAAAAGGAGAGAAATAGGTACACAGATAGATAGATCGATGGTTGGATAGATGGATATAAGTTTAAAGGTAGATAGATGGACGCTCGGATGGATGGCTTGGACAGATAGACAGACAAACAGACAGTACATGTAAAGTACATATGTACGAATAAGGGTTGGCATTCGGAGATTTGCCCCATCGACTCAATTATTCTACATCTTGTCCGTGAATAGATGATCTTTATGTAACACTCCTACAGCACTCGGGACACTGTGACATTCTGACAGATTTTTGGGGTAACATGTCCTGCTTGATTTGGGCTTTGTTGGTGGCAGTGTTGGGCAAACGTCATCTTTTCCGAGAACTTGGACTGGGGCGCATGAGGTTTTTTCATGTCAAAAATAACACTGTTTGGGGTTAAAGACGGTCAAACGTTTGCCATCCGCTACACCTTTGAAAAACATCGGGTTCGCCATCCATAACTCATGCTCATTCGATATCCAATCACTCTTCTCAGGAACAAGATTGACCACCTGCTGAATCCTTTTGCCACCCATCATCCCTTACATAATTGGGGTTTTGGGGAACCAGCGGATTGCTACCCATCACCTCCTTTGGGGTGTTGGGTTCGTCGCACAATTTACCCGACAGGACGGAGGCCCAATCACCTCTTGTAGGGTTTGGTGCTTAGTGTTGGCTTTGTGGGCACCAACTTCCTCATAATCATCATATTTTGCTGGATTCCTGCATTAGTAACCTGTCCTACTAGTTATTGGGATTATGGGCTTTGGGAACTGGTATTCTGGTATTCCAAACCCCATATCTCTTTCAGTGCAATGGTTCTGCCAGGTCTAAAGCTGAAGATTTGCCACTCGTCCAAAATTCTTCTTAGCAGTACCCTGATTTCGGTTATGCGTTTGGTGGCCACCCATCTTCTTATTCTGAAACCCAGCTTCTAATTTCTATATCCGATATCTCATGCTAGAAGGATTAACAACGAATCCGCACCACCCACTCCTGGGGAAACAGTGTTCTTTACCGGACCATTCGTTTCATGGCATCGCTGTTGCCAAGGTTCGTGGTTTTGGGATGCCAGCCATCCCTGGTTTTGATCTTGACCATGCCCTATCGACGACTATGGGTTCTAGGAACCGAGCCATGCCTTCCAGGAATTGGGGTTTGCAGCCATCCCTCCTTGTCCAGGCCTTTGGGGTCTCATGCTGGGGTGTTTAGCAACCAGTCATTTCTTTTGGGGTCTCGGGTCCTCAGCGCCGCTCACACATATGAGCCCATCATGGTCTATGTAGGCTTGTTTTGGGGGAACCACTTATGGTCATCGTTCGACACTTCGGGCCCATGAAACATATATTCATACTTTTCACTTGTTGTGTCAGCTACACAGCGCGGGGTTTCGGGTGCACGCCACCATTCACCCATATGAGCCAAGCATTCCCTGTTGAGTATTTATTTAGTTGCCGGGGAGCCAATTATCCCTGGTTTCATGCCTGCGAACAATAAACTCCTTTTTATGACTGGCTTCGTCACCCACGGCATCATCTAGGGAAGCAGTAATCCGCGCGTCTATCTTGACTGTCAATCGTCTCAGTTCGTCTGTCGCCCTCTGTGCATATACGTGGGTATACAGGCAGAGGTACATGCGCAGGAAAAGCATGCATACACACACGTACTTCATATGAGTATACATATATACAAACACATTAAACCATATGCTTTCGTATGATATACACATTATACACATGAACAGATTAGAAGCACATGTCTTCCTGTATGCACACACACATTAGTAAGAAAATGAATAAACACATAAACGAATAAATGAATAGATACATAACATGTTTTTATGCCTGTGCGTGCAAACAGCCAAAAAACGAAAGCATGGGCTGGTCTACCCTAACCATCGTGGGAGCTTTGTTCTGGACCTTATCAAAGCTCGGGCATCGCCGGGAAAAGGAGGCTGTCTTCAAGCAACATACCAAGGGTTTCCAAGGCAAGGCACATGCGGAAGTAGCGCCAAAGCACGGAACCGGCTGATTTCTGTAAAGCCTCACAGCAGCCGGTAGCAGACTCCGATTGACGTGGGATGCTGCCCTTACTAGTACCACCCACACCTCTTTAAATGTCAACACTTATGGTCACAAAACACGGGCAGACAGCACAGACTGGAGTGACAGGAAGTTTACAGGCCAGGAAGCTCAAGGATTTCTGCGATGCCTTGATTCCAGCCGAAAACGCATCATGAGGGTCCATAGGGTTATGTAGCACAAGCAAAGGCTAGATGTACACGTCCGCACTGTTGGAGCTGAAATCCTGCACCAAGTGCCTGGCAAACTACATCATTTCTTTGGAACTACTCACTTGTGGCCACCTCGCGGACTCCAGCTGCAAGCAAGCAGCATCCATGATGACAAGTCTGGCAAATTGAATGCCTTGCGCACGTGCCTGGCGCAGCTGTGCGCAGGCAGGCTAAAGAGTGCATACAGAGACGAGACGAGATGCAAGCTCGAGTGTGCCACAGCTTCGAAGCTTCTAGCTGTTGACTATAATTTCATAGTTGTAAGATTTGTAAGTCATGCCACCTTGATTCATACGTGGCGCTTGTTCGTGCCCTGGCTTCTATACACACTCGCTCACTCCTGCTCTGGCATTCCTGGCTCCAAGCAAGTTCTGCTTGCATCGATCCGAAGACAAGCATGCACCACCTGCTTCTGAATGTTGAAATTCTCGGGGAAGGTCAGTTCAGTCCCGAAACCCCTAGTCTCAGTCCGACCACTCCTAGTCGTATTCCAAGTGCAAGGTCACTATGTTCTTTGGTCGTGAGGTACCATGTCAGAACGTGAAAGTCAAAAATCAATCCCCGCCTCGGCAGTCAGCATTTGTAGTATGCGGATGAAGCCAGGGGCACCGGGCAGTCGAAATCGAAAAAAAAGCACGTCCTAGGCTTCACTTGGCTTGGCACGACTCCACCTGAAAATCCCCAACCAACAGTTCTCACCGGTGGAGCAGGGTGTCGGAAGACGCCGGCGCATATTGCGCTGAAGCGGCCACATGCAGAGACAAGGCAGGCACGTAGGGCGGTCGAATGCCTGACTTGCACGGGCTGCCTACAGCCACTACAGTGCGTAGCATGTCAAATTGCATCAACGATGGTTGCAGTCGCAGCGGTCGTAGCGTGGCTCCCCTTCCGAACCAAGGCACCGCTCTGATAGTTCAGCATTTGCGCAGATATGGTGGCCGCCGCGCTCAGTCGTCCCTGACCGTTCGGCCAAGACACGAAGGAGAAACGCGGGTGCAGACAAACATGCAGCCTGCTTCAGAAGGTCAGCGCCAAGCGCCCGCACCAGCGGCCAAAAGGCTGGGAGCTCCTGTGGTTTCAGCCATGAAAGTACGAAAGAAAGTGTCAAGTCCGCGAAGTCGCCTCTTCGCCAAAGACGTGAGCGAAGGCATGGAGCAAGCACCTGGGGATATCGGGCAAGCAGACAAGTGGGAGATGCTGTCTGCCTTCTGGTTCAAGCGGCATACTCACACGAACAAGCAAATGGCCGGAACCCACAGCAGCATGCAGCCTCGGCTCGATAACCAGCACACAGCAACTAACTTAACTAACGACAGTCCTTTTGCATCCTTTCGCACTGCAGCCGAGGGGCAGCACACAAAGCCAGAGCGGCTCGCAGCAGATTTGCAGCCCTAGTCGAGTACAACATGCATGTTTTTCAGCACAGCCGGCACCCGGCACACTGCCACGTACGTGGTAGGCTGCACAAACTTCGCCCGCTCGTGATTTGCTTCCGCGCCACGACTTCGCCGAAGCAGCGGCTCGCGCTTCGCGAATCCGCGAAGTGCTGAAACGGCAGCTGCGACCTGCACCACAACTCCAGCCCCGAAAAATCGCAAGCTGTCATGCTGACCTTCTCCGCGGTTCTACTTGCACACAATTACATCTGCGCCCTTAACTTATGAATCCTTATGATGCCGATCCCGCCCCATCTTCAGCCTATACACATCCACGACCGTCCCGACGAGCGAAGCATGTGCCATGATTGAAACCGATCTTGGCAAGAGTCTGTCCAACCAGGGAGGCCGTCAGTGCGGCCTTAGCCAGAGCGCCGGAACATGCTCTAGACCTGGTAGGCTTCAAAAACAGTGCTGCGCCTCGAGATATGGTGAGCGGCTCGCCCCAGAACCTGTAGCTGCGAGCACATGCGAGCGTAGCAGCATGTCTTTTTTTTTCGTAGTCTGCCAGGGACGACAGCAGCCGGCAGCAGAGCGGCTCCTCCCAAGAGATGCGAAGCGTCGCACGCAAAGCGTCGCCCTCTTTGGTGCCTCAGCCAGCTGCAGAGCAACTGCTAGGCAGCGGTCTTTCTTTCTTTCGTTGGGCTAGCTCTCTTGCTGCTTTCGGCAGGCTTATAAGGGACGGGTGACCCGGCCTGTTGGGTCCGCCTCCTTTTTGTTATGGACTTCTGGCACCGAAACCACACAACAACTACAACACAGCTTGAAAGTAACCTTCTGCCCTGCAGGCCCTTCTGAGGTGTCGGGCAGCAGCCCCCCTATCGAACGACAAAACACCGCTCGGCGCGAAGTTTTGGCGCTGCAGGCCAGTTGTGCGGTCTTTGTGCTGGCATCCGGCAAGGCGAACACGATTTGGAATTAGTTGTCTCGCTTTTCTGGCAAGCAGTCCAAAGTCTTCAACACCGAAATGTACAAGGGCCGCCGAAAGGGAACAAGAGCTTGGGGGAGCAAGTTGGTGCATTCGGCTCTGTGTGGAGTGAACCGGAGAGACGGCTTGTCATCCTAATTTGGTGTTTGCTTGTTTGCTTGCTGAACTTGGGCCCCCAGGCACGAAACCCTGGCACCCTGCGCGCATCTCTCCGTCTTTTGCTTTGCTTGCGGTAAGAGCCGAGGGCAGTCCCCTCGACCCGCGCTGAACGAGCATGTGGCAGCCAAGGCTCCTTCAAGCGCCCAGAGATAGGTGAAGAAGTGGCCTTCCTCCACCTCTGGTTTTGCGTTCATCTGAGCGCTCAAGTGCGGTAAGTAAAGTTGCACGTCCCATGACGCCTCCACCGTGGAATCCTGGTAGTCACTGCCGCAAGCCTCCTGGCAAGGCGCTTGAAGCCATCAGGAACAAAGACATGCGAACAGCTTGCTGGGGATGCAACCTGAGTTGTGCCGACATGAAGCCACATGAGTCTCTGCTGTGCAGCACTTTATGCACCTTGAATTTTGCAAACTCCTTTGAAGATTAGAAGCCTCAAAAGCGGTTGATGCATGTGTTGGCGCCGTACGTATCATTCAGTATCGGTCGTCTGGTGTTGGCCGGCGAAGATTTTCAATGACGCTTATCTAAACCAACAGTGTGAACACTGGCTCCTTCAATGCAGCGCGGGCAGTGCTCAAGTGGTCCAAGTTCACCTCGAACCCTACAAAACTGCTGCTTGATTTCTGCTACCAGACCCAGCACGACAATTGATTCCTTGCTGCATCATGTGGCTGGCCCGTGTTCTCCGATCAGCGCGATGGGAATTCGTGAGCGGCCAGCGCAGAGTCCAGAGAAATCTGGCCCTGCACACTAGAGATGCGCTGCGGAGAAGCGACTCGAGGCTGAAACGCAGTGGGCCACTCGTTTCTTGGTCTTCATTGCTCAGTCTGAAGGAACGATCTATTTTGGGGTTGGCGGAGAAGATTACCGTGCAGCACGCAGCTTTCGGAAATCTTGCTGAGGCTTCGGATCTGGCAGGGCACTGAATGCTTCGTAGAATGCGCATACCAAAGGCACCAGGAGTGGAGCTGGAGCTATTCGAGGCTTCCGCAGCAGTCGCCTGATGCTTCCAGCGCCATCAAACTCGTGGAATCCTTCGCCGGGCCATGGCTCTGAGAATGTCCCGGCTTCGTCAGAGGGACGCGGAAGCTCAGCACACTTCACACATCCACTTCCACATGCGCGTCTCCTCGTGCCAAGCTGTCAGTCTTGGAGGTGGCACAGGGTGACGCGAGCAATAGTCCTGGCCACAGATTCGCTGTGTTCACAAAGAACGCACACCATGTACGTTCGATATCTACGCAGATTTAGGGCCTAGGGCGAAGGGAAGCCGATGCTAAAGGGGTCCAAGTGCTACCCGTAGCCCCTACGACAAGAGCCGGAAGTTCAGAGCGACGCAACATCCTCGTAGCGCGGATAGTACACACCCGGCTCGGTGTTGATGTTCACAGCCTCATACTTGTAGTTGTAGCTGAGGCCAGTAACTATTGACCAGCACCTATACCGAAGTGATCACTGCATTGTCGTGTCTGCAACTGCTCACACGCCGCACAAGAACACACGGGTGCCAACATGATTCGTCCAAGTGACGATGTCCGTTGATGTCAAGCCCCAATTGGCCTCAAAAACCCGCTGTTCATGGACCGGGGCTGCTTATAAATGAAATAACTGGAAACAGAAGATGGGATTTCTGCCAATGGTAGTCTCGCTCAAATTATCGCGGTGATTAGCAAACGGGCAACCGTTTCAGTGTTTCACTCCCACTTGCCGTCCGTCGGTGCCGCCAGCTGCAGGGCACCTGTGCTCTCAGAAATTCATGTTGCTGACGGGGTTCGGACTCGGAGTGGTCGAGGACGTAGTTTGGCACCGAGTAGATCGAGCCGAAGGCTTGCAACATCGCCTCCTTTGCAGAAACTCCCCCTCTAAGCTGCCCAAACAGGACTGGCATTGGCAGCAGGAGACTACATCAACTAAGTGCCCAGAAAGTGCTTCGCATGTTTCATAGTTGGGACCAGCACTTATCAATAGATCACTCTCCAAGCCCGGTGCCCAGTACTGTTTCAGAGTCTCTGGATCCAGTTGGGCGCGAACCTTATTCCTCAGCTGCAAGGTGTTCAGCAAGTAGCAAAATTACATGCGTCGATTGCCGTCTGTTGCACGACCCGGTATATCTCTGGAAGCCTCTGAGGCGAAGCACGCGAGGAAAATGACATACTGCACGAGCACAAAGCCCACAGGGCAGGCCAAAAATCCTGCAAACTCCTCCGGCCCCCATTTCCTCAGCACAGCAATCGGGTCAATGAGATCAAGGGTCAGGATTCCGATGCCGGCTATGGAAGTTATTTGATGTTATTTGTATAGAAGCCTCCATGTAGAACAATTCGGCCGCTCTCCAAGTTTGGGGCGCCGTGGCTAGACCACTTACCAGGCGGAAGAAGCATGGTTTATGGAACGTTAACAGCTACTCAGCTAACACGTTTTGCCTAACGGGAGGATAAGCTGGGGGTCGCAGGTGCCGCCGATGTTTCACCCCCCTGTGGCCTGCATCATCGGTGTTCTTTTGTGGATTTGTTTTGTCGCGCGTGCAAGTGGGTGCTGGGGCTTCGTTCTGTTTTGCACGGCCAACAGCAGCATCTTTGTTCCCTGACCTGGCCGTTCATGGCTCCTTTGTGGCTGCGAAAAATTTACATGCTGTAAATCTTGTGGTTTCTTCATGTTTGACGGATGCGCTGGTTAAAAGCGTCGTTCTTACAAAACAAACATCGTTTTTGTGAGCATCCGGGTGGGACAAGGTCGTCCCTTGGGGGCCGGCGCAGCGAGCATCACGACTTCAGGGCTTTCTTCGGGGTGCAGGTGCCGCAAGCAAGAATAACGAAATCAAGTAAGCAGCCCGTGGCTCCCGTTGAAAGTGGCGGCAGCCGGCGGAACCCAAAGGACCCGTAATGACCCGTAGCTGATGCTCGTGAGACGCATCGCCCCAACTCGCAAAGGATCCCTAAAAAGAACGCCTAAGAAGCCCCTAACACATCCCCAAACCCTACATTTCCTTGAAGAATTCCTTGAAGGATCACTAAGACAACAAAACCTTTGAAGGAGCCGTTAAAGGAGTTCGAAGCCCTACCGTTGCTGAAAGGATTCCTTGAAAGGATCCCTGAAAGGAACCCTCACAGGAGCCTGTAAGGGATGATCTAGGGAATCTTTCAAAGGAAGAGTATCTTAAGGGTTCCTCTAAGGGATCTGATTCCTTTAAGGGATCTTTCAAGAAAAGATTTTAAGGAAGCGAAGGGCGCCTTGAGCCGTTCTATGACCCTGACTTGGGCCATCCCAACATCTCTCCTGAGAGCGCTGCTATGGCTTTACACGCCACCCCTCCATACCAATCCACCTTGCTCACGCTCAAACGTCGCGGTTCTGTTTTGTTGCCGCGCTTGCCAACAGCACAACAATCTGGCACACAGCTCTGGGGAGCGTCTTGAACAGAACTCACGGAGAGCAGCCGGCTGCATAGAGAAGAGAGCACGGATTGGAACAAGCAACGGACAACACCACTGAACATGTGCGAACGGCCATATTCATCAGAAGCAGTTCTTGTAAGGACCGAATAAATAGCTAATAGCTACGGCATCCCAAGTGACAACGTCGAGTCACCTAGACTGCGCAGGCCAACAGCTGGCCAAATGGACAGAGGGCTGGGGTGGCTGGAGAACATTTTCCAACACTTTACAGAGTGTTCTCGACATTTGATGCCCGTGTCAATTTCCCGCGGAGAATCTCGAGAAACTCTATCTCCAAAAAGTAATTGTCGGAATAGTCTGGCGGAGAAGCCGCACTTCCACCACTGCAATGAAACAAGCTCCGCAGGCTCAAGTCTAAACTGCTCGGAGGAATGTAAGATACACATAATGAGTGTCCAGCTGTCTTCTTGGTCTCTTTGAGGTGGCGTACTTCCGACCAGGCGTGCTGTATTTTCTTTCGTTGACTGCCAACAGGCGAGACTATCTCCCGCAGCCGATCGAACCACCCACCCACTCACACCAATCTGTTCTTGACTCTGACATTACAGTGCGGAAAGACAGCTCAGGTCGAACATCCACGTCGTATGATTCGCAATTTCTAATTTAATTAATGGCTGCCCTCCTCTCCAACTCACGGCCACAGATCAGAAACGACGGCGAGCCGCGGCGGATCATCGAAGAGCTGGGAGAAGTGCGCCTAATTAGCTCGCCGCACTCGGGGTCACATATGCATAATCTTCCGTGCATTTGCAAGGATGTTTGGGAAAGCAGAAGGATGTGTCTGTCAGGACGGTCTAAGCTCTGCCTTCTGAAGCACCAGCGGCAAGTCGATCAGGTCCGCGATTCGCGTTTCGACTGCTGAGCCGTTCCTGGTAGCTCAAGGTGCTGGAGCTGCCATCACGAACCCCGTCGAGAAAAAAATACAGCTTCAGCACCTGTCTCTACAGCATACGCCCAGCCGTATATATGCTTCTGAAGCACGCGAATGTGAGGCCGGGGACGGTCTTAGCAATGGAGAAGCTTCAACCAGCATTACCACGCGCAAGTCAACACTGCAGGAGCTGCGCAAAATAACTTTGACCCACTTGATCAATTAAGTTTGTCTTTCTTCGTTTGGCAGCAAGCCATGTCGCCCATGTGCATGGACACATTCAGCCAGGAGCTCGAGACCCAAGAGCTGGAGAGAGCCGCTGTGGAGGTGTTGCTCTGAGAAGTTTGGAGCTTTGTGGGGGGCGGTATTTCTCCTGGCTCCTGGTACCTAGGGGGCATCTTGTCCTGAATAGCAGGCTGGGCCAAACTCATGATTCATGGATCTCAGGGACAAGACAAGAGCCGAGCTTCATTGGTTCGAGTCGGAAGCTGGATTGCCCAAAGCAAACTGCAAACACTATGCCGGACGCCGGTGGCAGGAGCTGAAACGATGGACAGCTCACACTCGCCCACCACAAGTGCGTGAAAGTGTGTGGATGAGAAAACTGGACAATCGCTCTCTCTTTGGTTGTGGGTTTGCCCGGTCTGAAGTGGCTTGCCAAGCTGCCATGATCATCTCGCCTCCACTGTCCCGCCGACGGAAGAGGTCTTCCTGCTCAGCTTTGCTGAACTTAGGAGTTTAATAGTCTGAGCAAGCAATGCCAGCCCCGATGTGACACAATTCAGCTTCAACGGCCATGAGCGACAACACAATCCAAAATCTCCTGGAAATGCTCATAGTCCGTCCATTTCCTCCCCAGGCAGTGTTGCAGGTTCCCTTCGCTTGCTCCCGTTCGCAATGGTTCTGACAACGTCAGGCCTCACGGCGAGCTGAAGTGTGGTCTCCCCAAAAACCTGACCGGGACGCACTGAAGCCTTCGGCATGCCCGAGACCCTTAAGCAAGACAAGTAGCACCCTCGGTGAGGAGGGCTTGTCGAAACACTGGCCAGAAGCCGTGGTCTTGACCAAGGCCTTCCTTCAAAAAAGGCGGATGTCGCGGCTTTCGATTCTCACAGGTTGGCTAGCCCAGACTTGCTTGAGATCAAAGCGTGTCATGGCGGGTCTGTCTGCTCACGTCTGTCCACCGCTTCACCGACATCAAGCAGCCGCCAGCCAAGCGTCGCAATCCAAGAATGCCGCAGCCCTCCTGGCAAGAACTGCAATGGGGGCATTTTTTGGGCGCCCGCATGGCAGCATCCGTAGGCACTACATAGCGGGTGTCCATGCGGCTAAGAGAACTACGGCACTGCCCACTCCGAAACGAACTCACTAACCCAACCCACCCACCAACCAAAGCCAACCAATGCCCCCATTGGTTCTCTCTGTTTCTTGAGGAGTAAGCTGCTAAACGTGAGAGTGCTTATCTGTCATCACTGCTGATGCTTGCACCATGAAGTGAGGAAACTTGAGGTGGTAAGGCTAAGGGAATTATTCCAAGCTTAGCTGCACCTCGCACTGGCGCAGTGGTTTACGGTCCAAGTGGCTCCGGCGTTGGCGGATCTGCATCCTGCTGGTGGGCAAACTACTATATACGTGGGTCCGGGTCCAAGGTCCACCACTCACGCAAGTCCTTGAGCCAAGATTGTTCGTCGAAACTGCCTAAGATCAGCAGTTCAGGGAATCGCGAAGCTCTGCAATGCTGTCGGTGAAGAGTCAGTGAAGAGTGGTAGGCCGCTGAAGCTGAAGTGCTTTCCGCAGGCTGAGGCAAGCTCCGTCTGCTGAGGTGAGCGATGCACTTGCCGTCAAAGCAGAAACATACCAAAAACGCTGGCTGAAGACCTGTCGAAACGATTCATGTGCTGACCAACGGACCCAAACCGCAGGGTGGGAATGCAAGCCTATATCTCAAATGTAGTTGTGCCACACTGAGTGCCAGACCGGAAGCGTACAGGTCGCAGCCAGCAGCATTGCAAGCTTCGGCGACATGCTGTCAACTCTGAGGACTATCCAGGACTATCCAATTGCTCAGATTTCTACCTGATATACCCGGAGCACATCAACGGAGGCTTTGACCATCTGCAAGTTCTGCCACTAGTCGAGCGTCGATGCTCAGCTCGCCACTTGCAGTGTGTGCTTAATTTAGGCATGTCCCCAACGAAATCCACGAAAACTGCATGACTGTTGCACATTGAAGCAACGAGCCATGAGGTCAAGCACACTGTGGGCCGTAGGGCCCAAGCGCCGCTCCGCACGTGCTGCCAGCTCCCCCTGGCCAAGGGATCTTTTCGCTCACAACAAAGCCAGGAAGAGCGGTTGGCTGTTTGTCCATCAGGTGTCAGGCAAGCACGACCGCTCGCAGCACCTATCCTATACAGACTTAGAGGCAACGACCTCTAAAGCCTTGTGGGTCGCGCATCGCTCATGGGGCGAGAGCCTGCTCCGCGGCTCGGGTGGCTGCGTAAGCGGCCTCGGGTCAGCCGAAGTCACGCATTTCCCTGCATGGGACTGCAAAGCTGTAGCCACGACACCGCCAGGCCTTCTCCTCCAACCTCTGCTTCAACTCAATCTGGTCACTCTGCGTGATCTCCTTGGCAACTGTGTTCTCGATCATTTCATATCATTTCCAAAGGTTCAATTATGGAGTAATATTGGCCTTTTGGAAATTGATCGCACGTACATCGGTTTTGCAGACCCTTCTATCAAGCATGCGCAGACGCAAAGAAGCAAACCATCAGTCCGATAAGTTCCAAGCACGTCCGCTTTCCGCCTGTCGCAACCTCGCAGTTAGCTCGAAGAGTTCGGCCTGATGTGCCGATGCAGGGATTCGGGACTGGAGATTGCTGCTGTTGCTGCGGTGGTGCCTGCAAACGGCGCTCAGCGTCGCCAGCGGCACGACCGGCAGCATCCTGTGCCGAGAAAGGAGCAGAGCGAAGAGGAGAGAGTGATGCTCTGCGATGTGCTGGCACGAGCGCCGCTTGCGCCTGCACCGCTTGCGATGCCTGGACCGCCTCGAGAAAGCAGAGCATGTTCCGCAGTCTGCCGCCTCTGCCAAAGAACCCGGTTCTCGTCGCCGCTCCTCCTCACTTGCTGCCAGCCGCTGATGGAGCTTTCCTATTTCGACCTGGCCGCTGCAGCAGTCCAAGGTCCAAGTTGATGGTACCAGAACTAAACACAAACACGCGAATTAATGCTCTGATATTTCTCTGCACGATGCCGTGCTGCTAGCTCCGGTCTATGTCACGTGCCAATCCCTTGCAAGCTGCAAGTCCGCTGTGTTGCTGAAGCTGCCCTTTTCAGCGCAGAGGAAACTTTTTCTAGGCTGTTGAGCCGAACAATGCCGAACACTTACCTGCCCAGTCGGAGGAAGCCCTGGCTGCTGGCCCGGGGATGCCATTTGCAAGGGTACACTGACCAGTTTTTCGTGTCCCAGCCTGCGCAGCCTGCGCTAAGGTGCGCTGATGAGATGCCTGCACCAAATAGAAACAGCAAATGTCAGCAGGGCGCTGCAGAGTCGCTTCCTACAGAAAGACTGTGGCCTCGCCGTTGGCTGCGTCCAAGCACTGCTGCAAGCGCTCCACCTGCAAAACGAGGTGTGAACAAACCTTCACGCACTGGCTCGCGACTTCATGACCCGTGTCTCGCGATGACTACAGCCGTGCCAGCAGCAAGCACAGGAGAGAGCCAGGCACCGGAAAGACTCGCAGGCAAGTAAGCAAGTAGATGGACTCTTCGCTTTGCAGTACGAAGCCTCGCGCGATTCGGCATGGAGCTTCTTCCGCAGCTCTGACAGCTGTGCCTGAGGCCGTGCGGCAGCAACACTGCTGATGTGCCGGCTCGGTCCGCATCGAAGCGGTCCTGCGCCCGATTCATCTCCACTTCCGCCTGGCGCTGCACATCCGCAGGAACGGTTGAGTTAAGAGGCCAAGCAATGCAAGTCAAAGCGGACCAGCCAAGATGCTTCAACAAGGCGGCAAGGTCTTGGCGCCTGAAGTCGGGTGGAAGATCGCGGACGTCGCATCGAGCGGCTGGGAAGGCCTTGGTTCGGGCCCAGAAGCGAAATAAGAAGATGATCTGAGCCTTACAGTAAATAAAGCGCAGCACCTGCATGACTGGGGAAGTTTCATCATGGCTTGCTTCAAATGTTTCAGAACATCCCGCTCATACCAACTGCATGTTGCAGTCAAATTCGTACATCCCTTTGCTGCGTGCCCACTCTCACACAGATATTCAAAAATGCCATGCGCATTACAGGCGTCTAGTACTGAGCACGCCGGGGTCTCGTGATCTCTGCCTGTCGAGGTTTGCAGTTCGCGCAACGCAAAGCTTGGCCTCAAGATCAGCCGAGCTCCCCACCATCTACACCAGGGATACTGCTCCCAGCACCTCTGTCAGTTGCAGCCAGGCTGTCAGGTGCGGGCAGCCTTGAATCTGAGCATCTCTGAGCCTTGCAGCCTCCTCGACGGCTCCCAGGCTACATTGCGCCCCATGCCAGGTCTCCGACTGAGAGGCCGCGTCTCAAAGGCCTCCCAGATTTCAAAGGCCTGGCAGGACATGGGCAAAGAGCCGGGTCTGAGTTGATGCATGTTATCCGCTATAGTGCGATGCGAAGCGATTTTGGATTTGAATTGCGCTCCGGCCAGATTAACGCGTTTGCCCGCTGGGGATTAAGTTATTCGGCACGACCTTATCCAAAAACATTCTAGGTCATCCGGCAGAAATGACACTTGCTTCAGCGAACAAACAGCGGCCCTCTCCGCAGCTAATGCTTTTTGGGTGTCCTGATCGAATCCGGCTTCTAAATGGGATGGGCACAGCATTTTGCATGCCCTCGCGCGTGGCAGGAAGGTCGAGAGTGACCCACCGTGCCGTGGAAAGGGCTCCAAAAATGCAAGTAGACACGAAGCAGGGTGCAAGATTTTCAATTGAGGGGAATCTTCAAATCATCTAGATGCGAACCTCTGTTAATGTACAACTGCAGGCCAGAGTTAACGTCAGATTCCAACCGATATTATATATACCCGTATAATATACCAATCACATCTGCCGTGCAGAACATGCCTCCGGGCGTGCCATCTGGGCCTGGGTGGCCGTGCGGTGCGATCCATGAAGCGCACTGGCTCCAGCGTCGGTTGCATCAGAGTACCACGAACATCCACATCACACCCCAAGCACATGCTGCAGTAAAGGACCTCTGCTGGAAATCGACATAGTCTCGTGTGTGTAGGGCAAGGCCGGCCGTATTTTGGTCCCAGCCGACTCGCTGAATCGAAAGGTGGCAAATTGCCGACCCGCCAAGTCTGCAGCGTCGCGCAGCATTGCGGAGTCTTACCTTGCGCTGAAGCGGTGCCCAAAAATGCATCGAAAGGAACTGAAGCGCCTGAACCATCACTCAATACTTGATAGACAAGTAAGCAACAAAATAACAACAACGTGAACAACATCCGATAAACGAACATACAATTTAAGAATCTTGGGGCCGGTGGCGACTGAACCATCACTCAATACTTGATAGACAAGTAAGCAACAAAATAACAACAACGTGAACAACATGACAATTGCAACACAGCGTGCTGATGACCAACTCTGTGATATTGTTCCGGCTAAATGGACTAAACCGCGTTTACGCTCGTAACTGCTGCCTCCGGCACTACCATGACAGCGACTGCCCTGCCGTTACATCAGTGTCGCGCGCAATCAGCCCGCAGGTTTCGAATATCCAAGTCCAATTGGGGTCACTTCTGAGAGAGAGGCAGGGAGCGAGAGACAGCAAGAGGAGAGAGACAAAGAGAGAGAGAGAGAGAGAGAAACAAAAAAAGAGATAACGAGAGCGCGAGAGGGCGGGCGGGCAAGGGGGGGGCAGGAAGGGAGGGAGGCACAGAGAGGCTTCGACTGAGACGAGCCGGCATCTGGTGCCGATGGGACTTGTGATCTACACCACTGGGTAGCAAGACTGTCATGCTGCGTCCAAGCTGCCATGCAGACAGTCCAAAACGAGCTGAAGCTCCTTCGCATCTCTCCACCGATAGTGGGGTACATTGGCCCCCGACTCAACCGGCCCTGGCCGAACAAACAAACAGACAGAGTCAGAGAGACACACACACACACACACACGCACTCACGCAAGCATGCACAGAAACGCTGACAAACGGACAGACCAGAAAGTTTCCCACTCGGGTTCGTTTGCAGCTTTTCAAAATTTTCATAGCCGTTCGCCAGGCTGAATGGGTGAATGGCACTGCGACCTGATGCGACAACCCCAAATCCCAAACCAAAAGATTCTTCTCGTGTGGATCGCCCAACAATGCAAAACGAAAAAGCACGAAGACTCTCATGACGACCACGACATACCACGACCACTGCACTTTCTCTTGTGGAATTTCAGCCGCTAGAGTTGGGCACAACTGAACCCGTGAAAATGATTGCAGCTGTCACAACTTGCAAGACTTCCACTCAGCACAGCCCCGGCCCCCAACGAAAACGAAGCTGTACACGAACGTTCTGGGTGTTGCCTAAATAGTATAACCAGTTAATTCATAAATTACGAAATTTAAACCATGTTGCTAACGAGTTAGCTGAAACCACAAACCAGATAAATAGAATTGAAAAATTACAATTCTCAGAGCAGGAAAAACAAAAGCTGAAGAAGGCAACTTTCAAGACAAGTGTGCATGCATGGCATGCATGTATAGTGCATTCATGCCATGACGATCTCTTGTCTTGCATGGCATGCATGTGCATGGCATTCAGAGAATGGCATGCATGTGCGCATGAGCTGTTAAATTGAGTTTCGGTGCATGCATATAACTTTCAAGTTTGCATGATTGCAACCCTATAAAGCTTAAGCCGCCCTAAACTCTATATAAAAACCCTATACCCTAAACCGTTGCATGGAGCACAGCTGCTGAGCATGTTTTTGCACCAGCTCGCATTCAGATCGCAGTACATGACTCTGAAAGCTGGATTGCGGATGCTCTGATCGTGGCCACATATGTGGCATGCTGCATGGGCCCATGGATTGCTTGCATTTCTGCCATGGGCAAAAGAATTAAATGGCGGCTTGCCATGCACGCCTAGCCCATTCTTTGGCGCTTCGTCGGGGTCTCAGTCGGGCTGTTCTCGTCCTCGTAATTGTGGCGAAACCATTTCCACTACCAGATCTTCAATAGCATCTTGCATGCAAGCAGAGATGGCATGATAACGCAGACGTCGGCCGAGGCTCGGCACCCTTGCGACATCTGTTCGCTTCCAGCACCACCTCCATTCAATCCTCCTAGGAGGAACCGATCGGCTGCGGTCCGGGCTGCTATCACGACGAGGCATAGTGTATAGGCACGTCTTGAGAAATAAAATGCTGCATGCATGAGTGCATGGAAATGCTTTAAACAAAAGGAAACAGCATGGATTGAATTAAACTCATTGCATGTCCATGTAATGCATGCAACCGTGCCTATACAATCCCCTGTTGAAGTATGCATGGTGATGCATGCATGCATGCATGCATGCATGCATGCTGGGCATGCTTCCAAGAACCATGCATGCCACTATATGTATATAGCAAGCATGACAGCATGGAAAGCAGCATAAACAGACACATGCATGCAAGTCAACCAAGCATGAACACATGCAAGGCAAGCATGAAACTTGCATGCGCATATACACGGCAATTTTTGGTTTTCCTTGTTCATGGCACAGGTCGCAAAGAGGCAGGCGCGGGTGCCATCATGGGCTTTACGACACTGCATAGCAGGTCATCGGCATAGCTGATGTAAATCCGGGGGTCACCTGCTTCTTCACAAAACTTGAGCATATTCTGGTCCCATCGCTGCTGAAGGAAAGTCACCAGACGGCATCACCAAAGCAGCTTTGTGCAGCTCGATGTAGTCATGCACTTTCGCACATGTAAAAGCACAATCAGGGCCCGGTTCACTTGCATGAGGCGCCATGTCGCCTCCCTTGACGATAGTCCCATGTCTCAGTCTCATCATGGTGCTTGGCATGCATTCATCTTCCTGCCTCATCGTATCACATTATACTGAATCAACATTCGCTTCAGCTTGGCCGTGGCAACATGCGGCTGCAGCACGTGTGCTGGCAAAGAATGCATGAACTTTTTATGCTCTCATACAAGTCAAGACCAACCATGCAAGACATGCAACAAAACTTGCAGGGTCATGCTGACAAAACTAGGCTGCAAAGCACTTAAGTTATAGTCGGGACATGCCTGCATGCATGAATTCAACCCATGCAACTCCATAAATCAACGCATGGTACAAGGATATGGCCAAGTGCATGTCAACAAGCCACGGCAAAAGTGTTCATATAACCCGAAAGTACATTCGATAGATACGAAATCCAAACATCGAATTTGCTGTTCTCGATTTGGAAAAATACAGTTGTCTGAGTCGTTAGCAGTATAAGCCAACTCATTAGCTTTTTTAAACTTGAGATAACAAAATTACAAAATTGCTTAAGCATTTAAACAACATCACGAATACTATAATTCTTTACTACCACTTTACTACTTGCTAGCTACTAAGTTACTACAACTGTAGTAAGTTAGCAACACCCAGAACATTCAAGCAGGCTCGTGGCCGGCGAACCAGAATTCCGCTTGTGGCGCTGTGGACGTGGAAAACTCAGCACCAGGTAATCTTTCTGCAAGGTCGCGATGAGGGAATCCGATTTCTTTGGACTGTGGACTGTCTGCCCAAAATGTCCAACATATATTTGTAGACGGAAGACATGCTAGTCTAAACTTCTGACAGGCAGCAGTAACGCAAGACTCCAAGTCATGTCCCTGGTGTCCTCCGGTGCATCTGAGGATGCGCAACAGCGCCGGCCGATGCCATCCATAAACCCCAGAAAGTACCTTATATCCATAATTCACAGAAGAGTTAAGTGAAATGATTGCGCCAGCTCAGAACATCGATTTTCCACTCCACCCTTGCCTGAGCATGCAGTTCTGCCGCGCCTGTGAAGAAAATTCCGTCGGCAAAACTGCGAATCTCGCAGGAAGGTCGCTAAAGATGTGTAGCGGCCATCTGTTACCTCAGCTGATTCCTTGCACGTCTTCCTCACATTCAGAGTTTTATGTCGGCATCAAAGCGGAGCAGCCGTTTACAGTTTCTGCGACTCTGAAACACTTGTTTTGTCGAAAGGTCGTCCGACGGTCGTCCTGAACGAACATCCGCCCGGCATGCCGTCAGAAAACATGTCATGATATGTAACAAAGTGGGGAGGTCATGTCCAAGTGCCGACATTGAAAACCCGCATGTTGCACTCCTGTCCCCAGCGAAACTGGCGAGCATCTGTACGATTGCTGAATTCAGCGCAGATCAAAGTTCAAAGCAACCTCCAGAACGAGCGGCTGTGGGGTGACCTTTGTGTGCCAAGTGTGACCGGATTTGGTGCCGGCGGCCAGTGCCAATACCTGCGAGAACGGGAGACTGCGAGAACTCATTTGTACACTGCACTGCAGTTGCGCTGTTAAAGGATGTTGAAGGCGAGGAGCGGATCACTACCAGCGTCACTCCAGCACTGTGGTGCTCGGCGTGGGCCGCAACCTGCAACTCTGGGGCATTGCAAGATGCAGCAAACGCCCGCAAGCTGTACACGCACAACCAACACACACACACACACTCTCTCTCTCTCTCTCTGTCTCTCGCAGGCCGGAGGTCTCTCTCGCTCTTCTTCTTCCATTGGGCATAGGGCAGTGTGCTGTGGGGCATTGGGAAGATGGTGAAGAAGAGCCGGGGTGTTCAATACTTTGACAACAATGTCTTTACGTGCTCCGTAATAGCGAAGAGTATTCACTCCCGGACTATGGACATGACTTAACGCGAGGATGTGTTTGTCCCCCTTGTGTTGTTTGCCAACCAGCTGGTATTACATAGAAAACGGACATGCAAGAATGTATCAACTGTTGGGGGTTACACATGCATGCCAACGGGGGCCTTTACATGGCTCCTTCCGCGGGTAGGGCTGTCCACTAGTCTATGTCCCCCGCGGAGAACCGTGCAATTACAGCGGTACAAGTGAACACCAACCTCCACCTCAGTGCACATAACGACACTTTAGGCGCACCGTTCCCCTGAGCTTCCGGCGAGTGCAGAAGGTTGCTAAGCATACACTGCAGCTGAGCCCCGGCGTTTGTACACACGCTAAGACATGCTTAAGAAGATACGGAGGGATTATGCATTACAACGAGGTGTCCGGGGCCGGGTTCCAAGGCTGTGCCCTAAAGGGAAAACCTGCGTAATAAGCCATCCTTCTGGAGGTTAGTAGCACGTCAATAGCCCACAAGCACTTCGTGTAGAGATCTCCCTGTACAGTATCGGTGTCGTGTGGCCCTGAACGTTGTCCCCGGCCACGGTAATTAATTAATCTAACAGGTGCTCGAACAAGTAAAAAAGCTGGCCTAAGATGCAAAACAAAACTATACTTTGCACATGGGGACATACGTTCTGTAAGGTGGACAAGGGGAAACTAGTTTACAGCTGTCGTCCCCCGCTCAGATTCTTGTCTCTCAGTGCAGGCTCGTGTAAGGCGGCACGCTCTCGAGACCAGCGCCATCACATCCCCGTTCGTGGAGATGTACTGCAAGGAGTCGACGCCGTCGGTGGCTATCATTGGAACCATCGTCCCCCGGATCGGTGCTGTTGTCTCTGGGTCGTCTCGACGATCCCCGTCTCGGACTGGGCGGTTCCCAGAAGCTTGCCTGGGACCTTGCTATGTCCGCCATGCCATGATGCCTGTCGCACGTTCACGTCCTGCCCCCCCCTGTGCGCCCCCCCGCCGGATGCTGCTGTGTGCGTGGTGCCCGGTTTTCTCGCCCGTCAGTGCAGGAGGCCTGTTCAAAGCAAGCGGTCTGTTCGAGTGCGAAACCTGGGGCCCACCTTCGACATTTGTATCTGCCTAGCCTCGACTCCACTGACACAACTTGCCCACTTGCTTAGATGTGCTATATAGGGCATACTCGATGCGGAAACAATTATTTGAGCGGGTAGTCCCTGGAGTTTACTTGCGCATCCCTGCACGGTAACACATACTGAATTCTCCCTCGCGAGGTTAGGATGTGCTAGGCTGGTGAACCTTAGGACGAGCCAGGCTGCCTCCACTCTCACAGAGCACTGCAAAACTCTGCTTCAGGCCGTGCAAGTGCATTGTGTGCAATGATGCATACGGAATTCATACGGATGCATGCGGCCAAGGGCCTTGACATGTGTGAGGCCTGGCTTGCCACGGCCCCCAGACATGGTTCTGCCACCGTCCTGCATGAGTGCAAGATTGGGCGGGCTTTCGGCTGGTACTACCAGCAAAGTAAGCCTAGTATTGGACACCACGATGTCTTCATGATAAGTACCTGTAGCATCGGTTAGGATCGTGCCCCGGATCGTCGATGTTCTTGACCGCCAGCGAAACAGAAGACTTGACATAATGGCAGGTCTCGGCTGCATCAACCGAGCGTCCTCGATCATTACCTTGGAACGGCAGAGGAGCGTTTCGATTGTTGCTGGCCTGTTAGCCGTCAGCCGACATTGAAAGTTCAGTCCAAATCAAGCATGGTGGTTTGGGCACCTGGGCCGAGATGTCGGTGACCGCCGGCTCCATCCAACCGTGGCTCAGCACCACATAATCCTGAGAGTGGTGGGAGAGCGGCAAGAACCCTGCGGGCAGAATATTGGCAACAACCGTGCAAGTGTTGCCAGACCAAGTGAAGTCCGAGCCGGCCGACGGTGTCACGCAAACACACACACACACACACAATACAAACAAAAGAGTTTGGAGTCGGCACCGCTCTCTGCGATGATCCATGCAATCCATTGTTCGCGACTATGTCAAGATCGTCGCGGGTCTCGGTGATGACAGAACATGTCAACGGTCATTCTGTCGCGGAACGGCTCTCGTCTTCTTCTTCCCACACAGCCAAAGAGCAACGCTCGGGCGTTACCCCCGCGCAGCATGCGCACTGGTCTAAGTCCGGTGTGATACATGCTTTTTTGGGATGAGGGTCGGACCTGAGCTTGTGGAACGGATCTCTCTCTCTCGCTGTCGCGGAACGGTGCCGACGTTTGTTCACCTGAAGAGATTAAAAAGGGGTTGCAGATGAAGCACAACAACAGAATTGCATGTCCCGCTGGTTGGCAGTTGTGAAAACCACTTCCATCTCAAAGTGTCATCAGGACGAATCATGCGAAGCTTGCAAGAAGAATGTGATCATGATGATGGTGAAGATGATGATGTCACAGGCATCACTGCAGGTACGTCGGGATGGTCAGCCTCGATGTCAGCATGTCTGGTGCGGCCGTTCCGTTGAAGCATCGTGCACGGCAACCGCATACTGTACTGTTGGATTTCTCTGTTAAATCATCAAATAATCGTAAATAAAACCCTCCGCCTCACATGTTATCACTTCCCCCTTTTAGTAAACACCGCCCTCATAATAAGAGCACGTTGGGGCGAATTATCCCGAAATCATGCCTGCGCTTTAACACCTGTTCTCAATTTTTTCGAGGGCTTCAGGGCTCCGAATATCCGTAGAGCACAGTGAGAGCAACAGCAAGAGCAGGATGAGCAAGAGCAGGAGGAAGAGTAAAGCCGGAGCATCAGCAAGAGCAAAGCAAAAGCAAGAGCGGTAGTAAGAGCAAGAGCAGAAGCAACAGCCGGAGCAACAGCAAGAGCAGGAGCAGGCGCAAGAGACGCAGCATGACGCAGCAGAAGCAGGAGCAAAAGCCAGCACGGGAGCAAAAGCCAGAGCAGTTGCAAGAGCACGACCTCTCAAAAGTGGCAGTAGAGATAAACATACCCCCTAATGAGCATCATACTTTCCGACCTTTGTTGTGGGGGAGTTGCGGGGAAACGATCACACGGGTTCCATGTATGTGTATATATGTAGACACACACACACATGCAAGAACGCTCAATCGCCGGCAAGAGTCTCGCAAAATTTGACCAGTCACCAATTGCACCTTGCAGGGCCAACCCTGCAATAGGAGATGATCACTCTCGCAGAGCAAACAAGAAATCAAGCAAGGCATGCAAGTGCCTGCAGATCATAGTAACACTCGAAGGATTTGGCAGCCAAGATTAGTCCAGAACTTGGCACATCTAAGCGGTGGAGGAAGCCTGAGCATCTTTGTTCGCAAACCTACATCATGAGCTGCTGCACTTGTTGTGCACAAACCAACTGCACCAGGTAACGCTGAACAGACTGCCCCAAACACCGAAGCTCTAAATGCTGCCCGCGTACCATGCTCGTGCTCCTCATCGTGCAGAATCGGCAACTTATTGCCTAGGATGAGTACCCTTCATCTTCACAGCGTCATTCTTTGCAGGTGCAAGGATCCATGATCTACGCTACTGCAGCAGACAAGGTTTACGGGGCTTCTGTTTTGGAGGCGAGGCCGGCGTGATTTAGTTGCAGTGACTTGTGGCCAGGGCTTTAAATTTAAATCTTGACTGGAAGCACCTCTGGCCACGCGTGCAATCACAGCGAAATTGGCAGGCACCATTAGCAATTTATGGACCTACGGCACTGGGCAGTAAAGGGTACACCCAGAGCATGATAGCATGTTCTTTATGGGTCCAGTTTGTTAAGTGAAAACTTTCTCGGAATTATTGCTTTCCTTTCGCGGACCCATCGCAGATCTTTCGCAGACACATTGCTTTACATCAAAAAACTTTTGTAAAACATCCGCAGACAAGGAACTTTATATCAATGCTGGGGTCTTGTTAGATTCGAGGTTGTTGGAGATCAGTTGTTGGAAGGACACTCGCAGAGACAACAAGCTATGGTACTACACGTACTTGCTACGACACGAATTAAAGGTCAACAAACCATGACTGCAGTACTCATTAGAGCTCATGAGGATGTGATCAGATGCGATGATGCTTGAAGGCATTCCTCGATGGAGCTTGAACTTACGCTCTCGCACAGGTTCGTAAGCAGCAGTTCCTGCTAACATCTGCTAGTGATATCAGGCTGGAGTAGCAATACACTCGGAGACTAGACTTAGATGCTGCTGTGCACTGCAATCGTCGCAACGACTCTTTCGCCAAGGCTGGCAGTGAGCATGTGCATATGCGCCCGAAGCCGTCCATGTTGCAAGTAGCTTCCGCCGCCGCCAGACATCTGTGCCCTATTTATATAGGTGCAACCGCGACGCAATTACTCTACCTTAATTTATCCTGTCATATATTGTTGTTTATGAAAGCAGGTCGAAAATGGACCCAGCAAAACCCTTTGGTGCGCATCTCCAGAATTGGGTTTGCGCTTGCAGGTGTGGGTGCCGGCACTCTGAAGCAAAAGCTCATTGAGACTGCGTCAGAGGGGTCTTGGTAGGCCTGAAGGGCTTGCAGCGCTTCGAAGCCTTCAAGAGTAGCGTGAGGGGAGAGTGTCCATTTTACCTTTTAATTTCCCGTTGATATCAAGTTCCAGCCTGTCGAGGCCTCAGACGCGAAGAACTTAGAAACGATGACCCGGATGGTGCTCGTCGCACTGTGAGCCGGACACCGGTGGAAACTGGTGAATACAGGAAGTGAAAAGGCTCACCGACTCAGACCTGTTGCCAGGTTTGGGGGACTTGAAGTATCCTGGATGTGAGGAGCGGCTACCAGCAAGATGCGTGGGTCGCACACGAAAGGTTCGAGCTCGTTTCCTGGTGGGATACGAATGCAGGACTGAATCCACTAATGTTGGTGCACTCTCACATAACCCTCACCAACCGGCACATACAGGTGGAATGTCGCTTTGCTTCAAGCGCCGCTGGTCCTCGATTATGATGCTGCGAAGCCCGTGTCTGACAGATTACACATCTTATCATGAAGGGCTGCTGATGCCTCACGGAACATGCATTGGCTCCTATCCTCCCAAACTATGTCTCTCGTCCAGGTGGCAGAACATGGCAGACATGAAGCACGACAGCTGGGGTAAATCGGAGTTTTCGTCGTGGACTTCATAATCTGCGGGCTTGAAGAGGACCGCACCTGACTTGTGACTGGCACGGCCGCATGGTTGGCACACAGGATGCATTGCAGAGGCAGTGTAGATGTAGGTAGATTTGGGGTTGTCAACGCATGCCACATCTCACGTGCTCGTTTCAGCATGCTCGATATCTTTAGCCATCGCTGTCGCGGCTACAACAACTGCGGGTAAGTCCAAGCGACTGTCCGAGGCATCCAGCACAATCGCGGGCTGAGAATCATCGTGCACCAAGCGCTGGCTTCCTGGCCACATCGCTTCCTTCTTCCGCACACTTTGGGACCGGCAAAGCAAGCTCAGGAGCATGGTGCTTGAAGGCTGCCCCACTCCCTGCCTGGAGTTTTTGGAACGACCGTCTCCTGAATGCGATCCAACATTCCTGCCAGCATGTGACGCTTCACTGGCCGGGGACGTGCGCATGGTATAAATTAGGTCCAAGCCGGCAGGCAAGCTCACTATTTGCATTGATGACTGTCTAACACGCACTCCTCTTTGTGTTCAGTAAGTAATCATACTGGAATGACTTGCCTCCAAATCGGAGCAAGGCCGCACGAATTCGATGGTGGGCATCGGCCGTGAGGGTGCGAGAGAAGGTGCAGGCCCACAGCGAGCCTAGCTGAAACCGTGCCACATGCGGCTTCACTGGATGAAAACAGCCTCAGGTCTAGGCCCAAACAATCCAACGTCCATGCAATCTGCATCGGCCTGGGCAAGCTCGCCCAGTCCTGTAGCGAGGACAATCTGGAAATGCGTTTCAATCCATACACGGTGGACTAGACAGCAAGAGGGACCACATAACATAGTCCGGTGGACGCCCAGAATGCGGCTCAAGCTTCAAGTTTGTCTAGTCTGTCCGCTGCTTCCCGCTGGAAAGCCAACTGCACCTGCTGGTCCTGGACGAAAGCCGGCAGTGCAAGAAGCCGAACTGGGTCAATGAAGGACTGTGGTATTATGCGGCATGGCCGCTTTGTACGCCACTGTCCTTCGCACTGCCGCATGCGCCCCAAAGGACCTGAGTACTGGAAAAACGACAAGCAGCTGGAAAGAACTGTTCCCCTTGCCATGTGCCATGAATGCCACCGACAGCATCCCAAGTCTGTGCAGGGGGCCATTAGCAGTTCGCCGAAACGAAATGCATCGACTTGTTGGCGGGCGTACTTGCCTGTAACGGTGCCAGTGTTTGCCATCCCCCTCTGGTGCGCCGTGGAGTCTGCAGCAACTGCTGAAGCCAAGGCACTCAACGTTCTGGCAAAGGAAGGGCTGATCACACCCAACTTGGCTTTCGGATGCTGTCAGTGCTGTGGCAAGGTTCAACTTTGCCCATGTCGGTCGATGATCCACTTGGGGCCCGACCATGGAGGCTGACCACCTGGCCAACTTGACTTTCTCGCAACCAGATTGTAAGCCATAGGGCCACCTACGAGCCTACAAGTCCAGGCCCCGAAGCCCTGCCCCATCCTGATCGAAGGTGCCGAGGCACCAAAGGCTGGCCAATGCCATGGGTGTTGGTGCTTCGTGCCGGATCGCAGCAGCAGCCTGAAACCCAGGATGAAGGTTCGTCGAAAAAGAAGGCAAAAGCAGAAAGCACCCCGCGCTTGCAAGGCGATGCGAGGCGCTCCTCGGCCATGGCTCCATGTATGTCTTCAGCACTGGAGCCACCGCCCATGGAGGCCAGGGCCCACGGCCTGCAAACATTTCATGGCACAGCACAGCTGAACATTAGGCCAACACATGGCCAAGTCACATGAAGGAGACAAACTGCGCCGAGTCGGCGAGCTCCTGTCATGACGCGACGACGCGACCTACCTGGGCCTCTCCGCTACCGACATCGTGCAGTGGCGAAGCTGCACAAACCCTCGCCCTGACGAGCGCATCGCTACTTAGCTACTTCAAGCATCCACATCTCCTCGACATCGAGCACCAAGCCCAACGCTTCTTGCCCGGCTTGCCGCAGCAGCTGGTAGGTGATGAGGAAGCTTTTCTGCATGTCAAGGTTGCATGTCAAGACGCGTGATTGCCATAGGCCTAGCAGCTTGCATTGCATAGCTGGGATGTAGTGAACCTAGTGCGCACTGACAAGTGGTCCATGCTTTTGTGCACCAACAAGCCCTTGTTGTATGGGTAGGTCCTCGTCCAGAACGGCACGCGAAGTTGCGGCATGGCAGAGGAGCGAGAGTGCCCTAGACCACTCGCCTCGCACTGATCTCCCTCCCGTCCGACGTTTCAGGTGCAAAAGGAGACTCTCGCAAGATGCAGCCTACCCCCCCATGATCCCGATTGGCCCATGATCACAATGTCGCCTGCCGCGGACGCTGCAGAAGCAGCCGAGGTTCCTCGCGATGCTTTGCAACTCGTGCCAATACATGCATAATAAGTTCATCACGATATCAAGACAACACGCCATGCCCGGACTAAAAGATCTGCAAGGGAGCTTGCCAAGTGAACGAGAGTTGCATGCTTGCGAGATGAGCAGCTGCTGGCGATATCAAGCTTGACGGCAAAAGTCAGCCTGGAAACCAGCAAACCAAGCGGAATTCGAACTCCTACTAATACTGGGTCTGCAGAAGCAATCCATGAAGTCTGCTTGCAGCTCGAAATACACCAGATCCTCCGCCCTACACCCCAGTGCGGCGGTAAGTTGAAGGTTAAAATTAAAAACTATGGAGCAAGTTTATGGATGTTTATGGTAGCACATTGAGAACAGGGGGCGGTCTGAAGATATTTTTTTCGTTTCGAGCGAGATGGATGAGGGGTGCTATAAAATGATCGTTCGCCAGCGCTAGTCAGCTAGTCCTGACCCCTAAACCCACAACCTACTCTCGCTTGAAAGCGTGCTTTTGCTGTGAATGGAACACAGCCCATGGCCCAGACCTTTTGACATGCCCAGGCCAAGGGGCATCTCCATCAAGAGGCTGGCTGAGCGAATCCACTGACGACCATTCCTGAAGCCCAGAAACGAACGGCACTTTCTGCAATGCGCTTAGCTTCAGCTCGGCAATGCGTATGCCTCTCAACTGTTTAGCTTGTGCCTCGGCTAAGGTTTGGGTTTGTCGGGGGGGGAGTCCTGCAAGCCCCAAGGGCAGCAGCGTTGCAAGCAGCATCTCTTCCAGCACTGAGGGCAGCAAGGGCCCAATCCCAGGTAGAAGCCTCAACGTGACTGTCAACATCTCATTCAGACAGTATGGGATTCGAATGCGTGTAATCGTGAATGCTCTAACCGAAACGGGCGAAGGTTCCCGAAATTTCTTTCATGTCATCCACCAGATTTCGGGGTGTGCGAGGCTGTCCGGCACGAATGTCCTCTCCAGCCCCCCCCCCCCCCCCCCCCCTCTCCTTCCGTCGGCCCTGACTGCCATGCCACAAGGCTTAATCCTCAAATGCAAGAGTAGGCCACACCTCGCAGGGTTCGAGATTTGAGTGTGGCCGCTTCTTCGATTTGTTTGCATGCATCTACAAATGTCTACAGGCTTATCCTTGAGGACTTCAACTTCAACCCCCCAATCCCTACCCGCCCGACGTCAGGCGCCTCTGGACTCGACTGTCCCTGCCCCATGCGCCCTTGTCGATGTTGCGAGGCATTCGTCTAGCGATCCCACCACGCCTCCCTGCGTGGATTGAACCTGCTTGTGGCTCCTCTGCTTGGGTCTACTAGTACCTGGAGATGCGTTGTTACATAACAAACCATACAACACCAACCGAAGCAGGCTGATCGGTCCAAACATCAATTTCCGTAAAGGCGAAAGTGCACCAGTACACGAGCTCAAGAAGTGGTTTCGAGGCACAATGCATCAACTTTCAACATTTCTGTTCGAGATAATTAAGATGGGCGAAAATCGACGAAAAGTCGCACCTGCTGGCACGCGCGGATGGCCCCGCAGCAGGATGTTGCTTCCACACTGCTTTGCTGCATCTGCACCTGCATTCGATGCGGCTGTTGCTCTGAAGCAAGCGCAGCGATGCAACATAGTGTTCACTCCTTCCAGTCCTCACCTTCGCAAAGTACTGCAAGGCTTGAAGCCACTGTCCCTCTCTTGCTAAGTGGCCTCACCAGCCAGGAGGAAAAGTGTACGAGAACACAAGACCTGTTCTTAAGCATCAAGCGCAAGCTGTGCCTACCTGAGGCCTGACGCAATTTGAGGCAGGAAGCCAATGGCCGCGGTGTCGCTGGGTGCTGAAGCTCGCACGCCGCCGGATTGCATTGTGCGGAGCATCGCTGTGGCAGCAGCCCAAGCAGCTGACAAGGAGAGTTGAGACGAAGGGCACCAAAGGGCACACAAAAACAGAAAACGTCGAAAACCGTTCCTCCGACTCGACCACCACACAGGGCAGCACCATGAGCGAAAGCATCGGTGGAAAGGCGCTCGCATGGCATCGCCTTTCATACTGCCAAAAGTGTTTTAATTGATTTGCCATGCGGGCCCGCGCCTCTAAGGCCGCGCTTGCATGGCGCCAACGATCTCCTGCTTGCCATGCCTTCAGTGCAGGACGAGCCCAGCAAAGTCGACGCAGTTGGAGCAACGGAGACACGTTTTTTTCTCCCACGCAGGCCGCTGGTCCATCTCTATAGGTCACAGACATCACAGGCCTTCTAGGTCTCCAGGTCTGCGAGAAACTCCTTGAATTCCCCGCTTCTCCGATGTCCGAGTTGACCAAGCACAGTCCAACATTCAAATTAGCCAAGACTGCGCTGCAGTGTGCGAGGTTGCGAGCTCCGAAAAGTATCCATCTCTTGATGCGAGGACGACTTGCGGCCCAAATTAAGGAAAGCAGTTCAGGACCTGTGTCCATCAAACTGGATCCTGCGATGGCCGTGGCTCGATCTGCTAAGCGCATTGTGCACGCATCCGGAATTTCAGAATGAAGGGCCTGTCGGAGACGGCGTTGCAAACAAAGACAAGAAGCTGTTTGCTGTAAAGGCTCTCGTCAGCAGACCTTGCAGGCTTGTTTCGAACCCACAGCTCCTGGGTCAGATCTTGAACCTGACCGCTGGAGTCCGTAGTGGATTCGATAACGTCAGTTGCGACAAAATCTGCCAAACGTATCCGTTGTACGTCCTCGATGGAGGCAGCCTGGTGCATGCATATGTCTGCATGGCTCTGAACACCTCGGCTTTGCAAGCGTTGTCCGGGCTTTCCAGCAAGCCGTGCTGTTGAAGCACCTGGCGAACTCGACCATCCATGGGGGCTTTCTGCCAGAGTCCTGCGGTCTCATGAGAAAGGAAAGCTATCCTCAGCTTCTCTTGCACTTCTTGAGCTGTTTCGTCTGGGCATGGGAGCAGGCCCAGCTTGCGCAAACAATGCTTGTTGTCACTCATGTTGGTAAAGACTAACATCGCCTCGGCCAAATCCGAGTTTAAGCTGTCGTCGAGATACCCTAACCTTCGCAACACGGTGCCTGTCAAATCAGGTGTGTCCGGCACGATAAAGGGACCACCTCCTCGGAAGATCCGTCTGGCCAGAACACTCCCATATCGGTTCACTTGCATGGAGGTGCCGCCAGGGGATGTTTTGGGAATCACGAAGGCAAGCCTCTTCCCGTATTTCCTCCATCGTTCTCCAGCTCTCTGCCTGGTTATATCATGAACAGCCTGCGTGGCGCACTGTTGTGGGAACACTGCCAGAGGTCCCAGCCCATTCCTCAACCAGAATTTGGCTGCAGCATGAATTAAATAGCTTCCGTCATCGAAGGCCAAGCCCTGAAGAAATCCTCGGACATGCTCGACTTGTGCTGTGTTGTCACAGGAGATGTAGGGATCGGCGAACTGCACACTACCAGTTCCGTCGGTGTGGAGAATTGCCCTGATCTTGGGACTGCTGTCCCGGACCGCTTCCAGCGACCGTACTCGAGCACCCGCTTCCTCGTATCTGCGAAGGACGTTGAACTTCCTGGACGGCACAAACACCTCCAGATCTGCCTTTGACGAAGCATCCTGAACGGCCACCAAGAAACCGTTGTCCTGCACCAAAAGGGCAATGCGCTTTCTATGCGATCCATCAGCGAGCTCGGCGAGCCTGGCCATCACAGCAGAATCATTTGCTTCTCCATCGCTGCGAGGTACTGGGCAGAAGTTTACATCGGATTTTTGCATGAAGGCGCGCCATTGCTTGCTTTTTTCCCTGTTCGGTGCTGCATAGATAGCGGTTCGAACCGTTCGCCCCTCTTCCTCAAGGCGCGCAATTGCGAGCTTAATCTCAGCCAGGCTGTGCGTATCAGCGTCCACAAGGAGCTCTGTCGCGTCCGCAATGCCACGGATCCCGTGAAGGCACCAGGTGTTGCGAAGTCTCGAGTAATGCGCAAGACTTCTCAGCACAACCTGCAAGCCAGGAGAATAGCTACAGCCTAACTCTTTCGTGCCCCTTCCACTAGTACGAAAACTCTTCTTGAATCTACCTTTGTTTACAGAACCTCAAGGGTCTGAAGAGACAAGTGGACTCACTAACCCAACTGCCACCGACAAGCGCGTGGGTGCCAAAGCATTGTAGCAGTCAGAACATGCCGAGGGCGCGTGTGGCCATGAAGCCGTAATGGATGTGGAGATGCTAGCTAATGCAACTGTGTACTGGCTGGGCCCAAGTGACTGCAGTTTTTCATCCTGAAGAGATATCTTTGGACACCAAGAAAGTCAGCATGCTCCGCCCAGCCCTTTTGAAAACGTGTCTGCGCCAACTGCCTGCAAGACGAGCGTGTGGCCACTGCACCATGGGTTATCCGAAAGAGAAATTCAACTGCGAGGCTACTGCAAGCGAGCTGCGTTGATGGTAACGGTGTGGCACAAGGAATCCTGTCCAAGGCGGGCTTGATCATCATGCCATCGCTGGAGACTCTTGACCAGTCAACCCTTTCCGAGTCCGGCTCCACCGTCGTCAATTGCAAGGACGCGAAAAGCCTGGTCACAATCTCGCGAAAGAGTATGGTGTACCAGCACAGCCGGTGACACGGACGTGTCATTCTCTTGCATGTCAAAATCGAAGGCTCTTCAGGGCTACGTTGCCTGAGCGAAGCCTCCCAAGCGGCTGATTTGCCACAGGTGCACAAGGCCTCCAGCTCTCCGAGTTGACAAGGATCCGAGCATGCAACAAGAAGCTGAAGAGTTTTGCTTCCTGTTTAATATTCGACGTACGGTAAGGTTCGCGAAATCGTCAGCACGGCGTGCGAACCCATCGTGCTGCTGCGGCTCAACCGGCTTCTCATTCATGAAACTCGGCAGCCTTATAATTATAATTATGGTCATACTGAGCTTGCATCCACAAACGAGGTTGTGAGCGAAGGTTCCATCCTTTACACTTGCTGCTAGTAGCCGCTAACAGCTCGTTTCCGATTCGTCAAGCTGCATTGGATCGGCTAACAGCAGAAGGTGGCAATGCCACATCCTGCATCCGTGAGTTGAAACCAGTTCACGTTCTTAACAAAGAGGCATTGCTAAAAGTGAAAATCTCCTGCGAATGTCGAAGGATCCGCAGAGCAAAGATCCACGCGCCACCCTGTGCAGGGTAAGCCAGATCATCAGTGCGAGCAAGCGATGCCGGTAACGACTTCGGAAGTCCGGCAGCCCGACCTCCTTGTCGAGTTCTGCATCTACCCGCGTTCCGCTGATTGTGGAGCTGACCTGAGATGGACGGCAGGACTTTTCTGGGAGCAATTTGCTAGAGCAGCGATGACTCGAATGGCGCCAAGCTTCCAAACCTTGATCTGTTCGCAATGACAGCATACACAAGTCCTTCCAGAAAACGGTCAAAGTGCAAGTGACCAGCAGTCAAAGCTATCTCTTTGCGCTTTCGTCGTGTCCTGGAGAAATGACCAGGCAGCTTGCCAAACTCCACCTGCGAAGCGGTGAACAAATCAGCAGTTAGGCACTCTGTCGCGCAGTCGCACATCTGAGGCGATCTAAGGAGTGGGCCTTGGGCACATGCATTCGCAGCAGCATTGGCGCAAACAACATCTGAGTCGATGTCCTGTGCAAGTCGGAGCGCACCCCCACCGCTCCCCTTCCGCCTAGGCCTTTTCGGCCCGACGAAAGACCCGTTTCGACAATTTCATAGTAAACGGGAGAAGGTTTTTTTCCGGCTGATGCTTCGAGATAGCGCCCGTGGAACCAAAACACCTATCACATGATAACACGTTTAGTCATGTATGCAAAAGCTGTGTGCCCATGGGCCGGGGATCTGATGTGGGGTGCCCGTGGGCCGGGGATCTCAGATTATAAGGGTCGAGAGTAAAGCACGCAGACCCCCAGCACGCCTCCTCAGTCTGTACGTGTGATGTCCACCCGGACTCAGACTTCACCGGAGGGCGAAGTCCACCCACGAGAGAGTGAAAGGAAGATGAGTGTGGATCGTTTGCAAGAGTCATGTGCAGTCTCTGAGGCACCAACCCGATGCATGGAACTCGTTTTTGAGAAACCTTAACCTTTCAAAACCTCCGCAGACTGAGCTCAAACGAATCATACATCAGCAGCATGTTGTCATGTCGGGCTCAAACTTTGAACGGAAGTGTGCGAAGGTGCAAACAAAATCTGTCTCCTGTCTGTACGTCTCCACCTTTTCTACTGCCGGGACTTGCTGCGTCATGTAGAAGTCTTCCGCGTCTACGAAAGGGCCTATGAACAAGCTGGAATGACTGCAGACAGGCTTGCGCTTGTGAGTGGCCAATGTCTGCCTTGAAGGTCTTGGACTTCATCAGCTTCAGCTCTTCTTGCAAGCTTGCGAAGGGCAGCAGTGTGGTCTTCACGTGAAGACAGATCCCAGCGCTCGCTCGGGTCGACTTCGACGTTGAAGAGGCAGCCGTTGCCGCAGTCCTCAACTATATGTCCTTCTCCATTTGAGCCGATTCATTTTCAAAAGAGGACCGGACCAGGCCAGAAGCTGTACTTCTGCTGCAAGGTGACCAGCTTCAAGACTGTGTTTGGGCTCAAATGCAATGCGTCGGGACGGCCATTGGTTCCTGAGAAGATGCTCTGGCCGCCCCTCTACCTCGCCTAGCAGTGGTCGACCCTGTACCCTGCAGCAACGTGTCCGTGACTTTGGGGTTCTTGCCAAAATCCAAGTGCAATACTC
>CAJNDV010031428.1:0-10732 GCA_905221635.1 Symbiodinium sp. CCMP2456 | reverse complement strand
GAAACCACACCGCGTGTGAAGTACACTTGGTGGATGTCCCAGATCATGTCGAGCTTGGTGAAGATCAAGAGGTCCCCGTCGCCCGTCAGGGAGACAGGCAGGTCGGTTGTGTCCTTCTCGTTCAAGTCGGTCCATGATGTACGTCAGCCGCTTACTAGCTGCCCTCAAGAAGAGCTGCGACTGCGCAGAATTGGCAAAGAAGGTCTCGAACACCTTTTTGCAACTGGCTTGCAACGTCACGCCAGGACAGCTGTCTCGCTCCACGAGACACCTCCAGCTTGAACACTCCCAGGGTGTCGTCGTCCAAGCGCGAGGAAAGTGCGCAGACACTTGTGGTAGGGGGGGGGGGGGAAACTGCTTGTTGGCATCCACCTTCTTCTCAACATACCCCCAGAACCACATCCAGGCATTCTCGCTCCAAGTTTCATCGCGACGGCAGCAGGGATCGCAGAGAAGCGAACATCGCGGACGTAAACTCGAAGTGTGACCTTGTCGCAGCAGGCCAGCGTTAGCGCCAGGACGTCGCACTCCTCCAACATGCGGTCGATGTTGCTGACGTACGGAACCAGGGACTGCATGGCATACAGGATGTCCACGAACCATCTCCGATCCCCCACCCCCATGATCGAGGCGTAGCTGCTCAAGCTCGAGCCCAGCTGCACAGCTAAGCTCTGCAGCTGCTCCGCTGCGGCCTCTGCTGTGGGCCTGTGCCATGGCTCCCTCTCGACTAGAGCGGCCACATACTGTGCAAGCACAGGAGGCAGGGTCGACATCTCGTTTGAGTCGATTGGGTTGCTAAAAATTGCGTCGAGCAGCGGGGCATCCTTGGGTGGCTGAAGGACATCACACAGAGACTGCCCGGCAGAGTAAATGTCGGTCGACGTGTCAAACTCTTGGCCTGCCAACAATTCAGGCGAGGCGTACCGGACGTCCCCGCGTCGTGCTGCATGAGCCCCTCTCTCAGCTGTCAGATTCACCGCCGTGCCGAAGTCGGCAATAACTGCCCTGTAGGACGTCTGTCATTGCCCCTGTGGCTTGAGGGGCTTCCTGCGGAGCCCTTGCTTGCCAGGTGCCGCCGGGCAAGTGTTGCAGCACTATAAATGGGACCATCATCCTAAGCCTATAGGCTTAGGATGATGGTCCCATTCACGGGGTGCTGGTCACCGTGCAAGCGGATCAGGTTGATGACGTTCGGGTGCTCACCCAGTGTCTGTAAAATCCGTTCCTCAACTAGAACTTCATTTCTGTCCCCACATTTGCTCGTCTTGTGAGCATAGCCATCCACAAGCCACACTTCACAAAAATTGCCCGTGACGAGCAGCTTGGGCGCTTGCCTTGCATGGCTGGTCAGCAATGTTGTGTTGAGACCGTTTGCCTGCAGCTTTGTCAGCACCGGCTTCTTGCGCAGCTTTCCTTGGGTCGCCCAAAAAGCCACTGGGGGCTTCGGCGAGTTCGTAAGAACCCGGCCCTGGACCGCCATGCCGCGGAGGCGGCGGGAACCTCCTCGCCCGAGACAAAGCCATGCCACAAAAAAACACACACAGACAGCGTCAAGTTGCGACAGCTATAGAAGCTTCGACCTAACAATAGTGTTGAAAGATTGGCTGATCTTGGGTACTATCTATACCGACGGTAAGAAATAGCTGCTGCAATCATGGGCAGTGGAAGTTGCAACGTTCCGTTTGTAGTGAACATCATATGGCACGGTCTAGGCATTATGGGCTGTCCATGCATGTTTCTGAAGTGCATGTCATAACGATGCAGCTCACAAAAAAAGCCAAACAAGCGAGTCGCTCCAATCAGTGCCATGCTTTGCTCTTGCCTGCATACAGTATTCAGTCTGGTCTCCATGCAAGGCCGTGCCCTACAGAAGCGGGTCCCCGGCGAACCGCTTTTGCAAGTATCCTTGTCAAATCCGCTGGTGATGTAGCAGTACGAGAAGCAGAAGACAAGTCACTTGGAGCCGTCAGTCAGTTGGAGATGCTTCGAATGTCTCCATGTTGCAAAAATTGTGTCCTCATTGACATTTTCATTTCGACCGTGCGACTACTTACCGAGGAGGGATTTGCAAGGTATTCTCCGTTGCAGCCCTGTCGTGGAGTTTCCCTATATGTGCGTATATATATATATATATACATACACATAACAGTACACGTGCACTTGGGGCTTTCTGAATAAATATGAAAAGTGATGATTGTGAATTCTTGCGTGGCTGTACACTGTAGTCACTGTAAACGGAGTGCATACGATCGGATCGGCCTTCTCTCTCATTTGCTGAAGCGCACGTCCAGCCAACGGCCATCTCTTGTCGATACCAAGTGCGCCGAACAGCGCACTGAACGAAACCACGTCCTTGACAGCTCTCTTCAACATCTGGTGACGCGAGGACCAAAGCTAGCATGTAGTAACTCAATGGCGGCTTCTCAGCCGGCCGGTAGCTTGCATGAGGTGAGTATACCCTCGCTGCAGGCCCTGCTTGCCGAGCCGCTGCTTGTGCCCGAGCACCTGGACAGGTGCAGGAAGCCTCACTGCACCCCTTAGAAACATCTTTGTTGCGCCTTGAGACCGAGCGGGTGAAGGTGTGGACATGTCACGGCTTAAAGGCTGCCCTGGAATCCCGAGCGGCACTAGCGCCTTGCAGCGCTTGCAGCAGTGACAGCGCTGCTTCCCAGGATTGTGTCGATGCTGCGGCGTTCCAGTCTGCACTCAAGCTAAGTTGGGTCAGGCTGGACACTCATCAAAACATTTCCGCAAGGGGATCGACACGTCCATCTGTCTTTCTAGCATCAAACCTCACCAAAACGTCAAGTCGCCGAGCCCCTTAGGCCCTCGCTGTTGACGACTGCGCGATGTCCCACCAAAGCATCCTGCACGTGTTTGCACGCAGCTCTGCTGATACCTGCTGCATGTGCCATCCGGTGCCCATTGCAGCGACAACATGAATCAAGCACACGAGGCGTGGTTTCATGCTGCATCCTGCAGCAGTTGTGAGGCCCGCTGCCAGGAGTTCCGGCATGCGACGATGGCAGCATTGAAGCCTTTGAGATGAGGTCGGGCTCGACATCTTATTTAAAAAAGCTGAGTTCCAGAAAGACCTGACTGTCGACCAAAGCCGAGCGGCTAACGGCGTCTGCCTCCAGAAGAGAATCGTGCATCCCGTGCAGCAGATGCAACGCTGCCTGCTGATGTCACAGCCAGAGCTCATATTAGCCCGAGTGTTCCTGTATGCCCGCTTCAAGCAAGGAAAAGCAAGATATGGCAAGGCAGACACATGTTAGTGCATCCCCACCGAACCGAAAGTACCCAGACTGGCTCGGCTGAGTGCCTCCCATTGTTCTGATTTGCCACAGGCACTGATCGCGGTGTTGAAAACAACAGTATCCGCGGCAACCTCGCGGGCACGCGAACACTCATCATATAGAATCTTCTGCAAGGAGCACAACGACGTACGTGGCCTTCCATTCGGGCATGCCGGCGAGGAGTGCAAGTGCCACCTGCCAATGGTTTCCTGCCGTCAGTCGCACTTTGTCCACCGAGACGGACGAACGTGGCGTGGCCGTATGCTTGGCATTGCAGCTACAGGACTCTGCCTTTCTCACAAGCGCTGATGGCTGCGGAGAAGCTGAATCTGGGCTGGGGGCGATTCGAGGTTGCCGACTCCAAACCAATTACACATCGAACGCAAGTATGAAAGCGCATGACAAGGCACTTGTTAGGCCAAAGGCCATGCTGCACGATCTTTTGGAGATGGTCTACCGCAAAGCGCCTGGGCCGACACTGAGTGCAGGAACTTGGGAGACGTCGCCCCCTGAATGAATTTGCCCTTCAATCGTGCCCACGGCGCCAATCACCCGTTCTGCCGCATGCATTCAATACCTAAGTTTGGCAAAAGGGCGGATTATGAGCATGCAGTCATGTTCACGACCGTCTCGCCGACGACGTGGGCTCCGCACACGCAAACAGAGCATCACAGAGCTATACATGCTATACAGTAACCGGCCAAATCAGGCTTCAAGCTGCTGCGTTGAGGTGGTAGATCTGTGGCCTAAGATTTGCCCTCACGAGGCCCTCGAGCTGCCAAAGAACCTCGTTACGAGCACTCCACGCTACTGCAGCGGTCATCGCATTGCTGGGCGATTGGGCCTCCTCTGGTGGAGCCTGCCTCGCCAGTCGGCTCAAGGCCGCCGCAGTGTCGCCGCTGTGGCGCGGGGAAGGCCGCATCGCACGACCATGACCGGCCAGTCGCGCGACGGGTCGACTGCAGCTACCCGAGCCAAAACAGCCCCTGACGAGTAACGCTGTTATCGGGCAAACTTATGCAAAGCGTATCTGCTTCACTGCCATTGTAACACATCGCGAAAGCGGCTGAGTTTTGACCAGCGACCAGACATGACCAAACATTGACAGCAGTCTTGCCACTAGCTCCATGACAGCATGCGAGAGTCCAAGCAAGCCAAGCTCGTTGCAGAAACTCCAGGTGAGCCTCTCCGGAAGTCACATCAAGATGCAGCGAGCAAGACTCTGCTGGCGACACCATGCCAATGTGGCCAATATGTGAGCAGATGACGACTGAGCGAGCAAGGCCATACGGCTTTTCTGCAGACAGCACCTAGTTTGGAACAACTCTCTTTCGGATGTTGCCCGTACCCCGGTCTGGCCTTCCATCACTCGTCACGCTTTAACAGTCCAATCCTCGAGAAGCGAATCACAACCTACCGCGCGACTCACACAGCTTGAGCAGCCCGCATGCTGGGTTCGAGACTGGGCACGGAGACCGCCAGACATTTTCATTCGGGCCGCATGTCAGGAGCTGCGGAAGCACGTGCAACAGAAATCCTAAAGGACCGAATCAGAGGTGTGCGGGTTACCGGCGTCTCGGGCTGCACTAGGAGCGTAAACCAAGAAAGAAATTAAATTCATCTCATCTTATGAAGCATCTTGCAAGCATGTCAGAACGGATGCATGGAGGGAGCGGGATACCCCCAGCAATGCGTAAGCGCGCTGGGAGATCGTGCCTCGGCATAGCAGGGCTAAGCTTCTAAGTTGGCACGGCGGGTCTTCTGCATGAAGTACTGACGTGCTCGATGCGGCTTTTGCACAGCTGGCTTCTTTTCTCCACTTTCAGCACTCCGCACCAGGTACCGAGGCGCTTCCTCACGAAGCGCTGCGAGGCCGCCCAACAAGCACACCACATGCCTTTCGAGTGTGAAAGTTTTCCAGGTATTCCTGACCCACTCACTGAATGCAAGAACGACAACAGCTTCATACCCGTCACAAGAGCCAACTGCGGCAGCAAGATCTTGTCGATAAGCTCAGCTCAGTCACCGGATACCTTCGCTCCGAAGTCGTTCCGCAAAGTCGGTGCCCAAGTCTTCCCCACCCACCACGACCACCTCAACATGCAAAGGGTGTTTGTGACGCAGCAACAAGACCGTCGCCTGAAGTACTTCCACAGTGGGCTAGTGGGCAAAAAGAAAAGTATGGTACACATATGAATGGCGAACACATCGCTCGTGCACCAGTAGCAGATAGAAGAACACTCGCATGTTGGGTGACGGCGCCCCGCAAGCGTCAAATCTTCACTCAGAAACATCTAACTAATACAATCAAGCTATCCCATTGATGGCTAACCGCGGCTAACCGAAGTGAGGTACAGTCGCCGTGAATGGTGTCTTGACGAATCCATCTGTATTCTTGCAATTTGCATGCGTCATTGCCACTTCAAGCACCACTAACAGGCACTACCAGGTCGGTGTGTGTGTGTGCGTGTGTGCGTGTACGTGTGTGGGCTTTTCTGGGCGGGGTGGGTTGGGGGGTGGGGGTGGGTTTGGAACCCGTTGCTGCATGCAAAAGCTTGAAAGTGTGGGAATCACACGTGCTTCTTTCCAGTTGCCTTCCTCACCCGGAATTTGGGAGCTGCCAGCGAGAGAACTCATGGGCTTGGACGACACCACCGGAGCAGATGGAGTTCTAACCCCAAACGGATCCTCAAGAAAAACGAGGCTTAGGGTCGCCCCCCTCTCCCGTCCTAGGACCGAGCAGCACGACGACAACGACGCAAACCATGCCGAGAGTGCGGTAGAGGATCTAGAAGTTCCGAAGGCCAAGCCATAACTACGACAACCGCGATCGCGACCCTCTGCTCTGCTGGCACGACAAATCAGCCCTGTAAGCGCATCTCTGTAATAGTGTTGTATACATGAATGTTCTGAGGAACCGCGGTGAGTGCGATATCGTTTGTGGAGCATGCCAGAAAGGGAGACAGAGCCAGAGAGACAAGAGAGAGGAACTACAGAAACTAGAACCGTTAAGTGACCTCCCTGGCCGACGCCCAGTATGGCAAGACACAAGACGCGGCCGGAGATCCTTGCCCAGCCAAGGAGGCGCTTCTTCAGGACCTCGGAGGGTGTTACGCCTTCTGAGGTGTTACGAAAGAGTTCCACTTCTGCCAGCCGACACTGCACAGACGACGATCTACAGCTGCACTCCATCGAGTTCTCTCTGGAGCTTTTGAGTTCCGAGCTGCTGGAAGCGAGCGGCTCAGATGCAGCCGCACTTCCTCAAAGGCACCCGTACGTTTCAGAACTTGGGAAACAACGCCTGCTAGTTACCCGTTGAGCTGTAGCTTTCTTGCCTTCAGCACTTGCTTGTGCTCCACTTGCTGACGTGCTTGTCTTCTGCAGGGAGGACGGTGAAGGCGTACCGCACTGCGCCCTCAGACAAGAGGCACGAAAGATGGGAGGCGCCGATGTGCATCGAAACTCATCCAAAGTCAGAAAGAGTCATATCCGAACCTTCTTGAATCAAGCATCACTAGCTCTTGTGGCAAAGTCCTCAACAAGTCCAGGACGTCTGCATCCTTAACGTGGATACTGGATTGGAAGTGGCAGTCGGCGAACTCCTCGCTTGAGCGCGCATCCAGCACATAGCAGCAGCTTCGAAAGCTGAGGAGGTCGTCCACGGTGATGATGGGAGGAGTTGGGCTGTTGTTGATTCTCTGCCGCCACCACTCGCACTGGCGCCACTGCTCCGTGGCATGCTGCAATAGCTGTTGGTGTGGAGATGTCTCACCGTCTTTAAGCCCGCTTGGATCAATCTTTGGATCAACGCACGGGTCCATCGAAATTGAATCAAGATATCCTGAGTTCTGACACAGCACTTGAAAATGATTGATCAGCAACCCAGGATAATCCAGGCAACTCATTCGTTAACAGTAGCAAACTGGTCGGCATGGAAAGATACGACTTTCAACCAAGGGTCCCCAATCGGGATCTGCTGCTGCCATCGCGGTAGAACCATGCTCCCACAGAAGCGCCTCGCCGGCAGAATGCCGCGGGAACACCGGCAGCGTCACAGAGGCCGGAGTGGCCTGGACTCGGCTAAGTCACAGAGCCCCTACACAGGCGAAGTCGCTGGGATGCACGCGCCTGAAAAAGAGCGAGCGCAGAGGAGACCAGCACTTGACAGTCGACGAGCTGAGCACAACTGGCCAGGAAACTGGCGACATGGGACGCTTCCTGCGAGGCACGCTCAGAACAACAAGTCTCATGCTAACAGACCTCAGTTGCAGGTCGTGCGGCATCCTCCAACGCCAACAAGGACAGCCGGAAGAAATGCACCAAGCAAACCTCAGAGTCGAGTTGTTTCCGGCAACTGACACAACTCGGAACCTTACCTGCTTTCCTTGAGGGCCTCTGACCTCGGATCAATAAAGTATAATAAAGGGATGTTTGTAGTGGCAGAGACGCGGGAAAGCGTTGGAGTTGCAAACATTCGTCCTCACGGCACCCTTCTAGTGTATTAATTGTGATGGAGGAGCTCCAACGAAAAGCGAAAACTGCGGCGGCCGCAGGAGCAAAGCGTCCCACAAACGCACAGCCTGCATACTGCACACAGCGAATGACATGGTGGAGGTCGAAAGCATGCAGTCTGGCCCGTGTGGCCTGCGATTGTGGAAGAAGCTGAGCGAACCAGGTAGAGAACCAATCGCTCGCGTAAGCCTGCGAGGTGAGACCGCAATGGAGAAACTGACAGGTAGCTATGTTCCATGTCCAAGCTCTGAGCCACGCCTCCGGTTCCATGCCCAGCTCCTGCAGATGAAGCGCCAGGATTGGATCGGCAAAACCGAGCAGAGCCCCAAAGAGTTGCAGATAGTGCCTCAGCCAGGGCCAGGGCAGTTGTTGGGGCAGGGGAAAGTCTGCGCGGCTCTCACTCTGCTCTCGGTGCCTGCGCTGTGCTTTGCCATCGCGACCGTAGAGCGGCCAAAGAAAGCCGTGGAGGATACGCTGCGCTGCCAAGAAAGCTGCTGCCTCCTCAAGAAAGGCTGCAAAACACACCCACACAGATTCTCGGAGGATGGCAGAGCACCTCGGCACCGAAGACGGCGGCAATGGGCTGGCACAATACCCCCAGGCCTGATAGAGGCCAACGAACAGTGCGAGTTGCAGAAGTTCTTGCACATGTCCAAGGCCTGCCGCGCAGCGCAGTGAGGGATTGGAGGTCAGCAGGGCCCGGACCTCAGCGCATGCTGGAAATTGAAAGGGCCAAGTGTCAAAAAGACTCCTCGACTATGCGAGAGATGGTGTGTCTAATTGTGCCTTCAAGTCGCAATTCTCTCGAGCCTGGCAATGACTGAGCCCACATTGTGGGACTCGCCTGTCTTTACTTACAACAGCACAGAACTCAAGCATGGACTGCAGCCCTCGCAAGCATGTTGTTGCCCACCTCTTCTGATGCCTTGGTGCTTTTCTTGCCAGCCTGCTGCTGCACATCGCAATGTCAGATATATGCTAGTGCTACTGCTTTTCCGTACGGCTCCTCTCGCAGGCTCCGACGTTCCCCACGCTACGTCAGAAATTTAACACACCCAATGAGTATGCACGATACCACTGGGTCATCCATTATGCAAGACCCTGCGGGCATCTTTAGTCCTCGACCAGGCCTTGGATGCAAACCATGGCTGTTTGCAGGATGTCCTCCTGACGGCTAGTGCGGCTTGGGAAATGCCGGGCCAAACCTGAAACTCGAGGCACAACCCGAAACCAGAGTTGAAAATCACTCGGCCGAAGTTGCATATTATTGCATATCGCATCCCGACTCTCCTTAGTCCTGGAAGCCTACAGGCATCAACGTGTCCTCCGCAGCTGGAGCTGCCAAAGCATTCGAGCTGGCGCGATGGCCCAGTAGATGAGCATGGCCCAGTTGATCTTGGTGAACTAATTTAAGGCGATGTAGCTCAACAAGGTCAACCCAAAAACCTGAAAACTCAAGCTATAAAGCTCACCGAGCGGAAATGAATTGAAATCGGTAGCCACAGCTTTTCCATTTCCGGGTTTAGGCTGGGGCGGCAGAAAAGACTTGACATGTCATGCAGAAACGCTAGCGTACAACATGATTCTCTTCCATCCAGCGCGTCTTCCCCGTCTTTCTGCAGAAGCCCCGTGACCCCGTATGCCGCCCAGGATGCAGAAGAGCCCCGCATGGCAATCCGACCCTGCTAAGGATATCGCACAGCACCCCTGCCCGGTCACCACCTCGCATTCAAACTAAATCTATTGCAAGTCTCCCCTCTTGATCGCCCCACCAGCCCCGATATTGCAAACGAGAACCGTAGAGGGGTTTCGGGAAAACGTACCGCATGTGCATGATATTGCAGGATACTCTTAGCCGAGCTACCTCGGCTCTTCAAAGGCGCAGTGAGTAGATTCCTCAGGCTTTGAGGGACTCTGTCGTGGAACACTCAAAATCTCAGGCAGACTAGGGGCTCATAGAAGGGTGCCCAGCAAGTCTGGTCCACGACTGAGGGAGCGCCCCCTAGCAAAGCCTCAAGCTGCACAGCTCGCCAAAAGCAGGGATTCTTCTGCCCACAGTTGCAGATCGCAAAGTTACCAAATTCCAGCAATTCGAATCAGTCCAGGCACGGACCAAATCTCGGAACGTAAAGCTGGTGGAATGTCCTCGCTGGCCTTGGGTATGGTTCTCTGTCGATGCAACGGGCAGCCACATATTCAGGTCTTCCAGCACACTGCAGCACACGTCCTACATGCCATCCCGCCGCTTCTCGAAATAGCTCCATGCGGTTGGTCCCTGCCAGCAGGCGGTGGAATCGGCGCACACGCAACCACTGATAGCCGAAGTGCTTCTCCTGCGCAGCTTCGAAAGTGATATTGCCAGTCACGTGCTTATGTAAGTAAGCCGCAAGCATCGCCAAGTCACGTGCTCTAATTACATCGACATCTTTGACTCCACTCCAGAGTGAAACTGCCAGCAAGTATTGCGCACACTTGTCTCTCGGCTCCCTGTCGTAGAGAGATGTCGGCTGCAGGCTGAGATGGTCCAAGCTGTGCCGGTCAGCTGCCGCGCAGGCGCAACAAAGCGAGTGTAAGCCTGGCAACAGGGAGCACAAGCAACAGCCACTGGTCCCACCCCCAGCAGCGAATTTATCCAAGAAGCAAACGCCAATAACTTTGGGCTTTGCTTCACATGGCGGATCCCAAAATTCCATCCCCTCCTGCGCAGGTGATGTTGTCATAGATAAGTCGTGGTAGCTTCCAGCGCGGCAACCCGCAAGAAGGCCAGGCCTCTGCTGCACTCGGCTTCTCAGTGCCTGCCACAAATTTATCGGTATTCGATGCTCGCGACTTGATTTGCATGTACCATGCAAATCAGGATTTAAGGCTTACGGCCCCGTCATTCGGGTTTTGTTTGCAGGGGTAGTGGTAGTAGTAGTAGT
>CAJNDV010031427.1:33440-46406 GCA_905221635.1 Symbiodinium sp. CCMP2456 | reverse complement strand
GGGGGATCCCTATTTTAAAGGGCCCCTTGCCGGGAAGGGAACCCCCGACCTGCCTTGAAGGAGTCGACGGCCTCGCGACGCTGCCGTACGCGCGCTGCGCGCGCCTTGCACTTCCCGTGGCATTCCGGTCTCACCGAGGGGTTTCGGGGGGAGTTTATCGGATAAACCCCCAACCCCAAACCCTACACCCTAAACTCTAAACCCAGATTTACGGTATCAAGTCTATCTAGAAACCCCAAACCCTAAACCCGGTATTCTTTACGGAGTTTGGCTTAGAGTAAGCTTTGGGCTTCGGAGGGTTTGGGAGCTTTGGGTCGAAGGCTTGCCTTGCCCCGCCCAGAAAACCCAGAAGCTTTTGATTCATGAATGTGCGTGAATATGGGTTTTGGGATTAGGGTTTTGTTGTATCTGCACATTTCTTCCAAAGCAACGGGGATCTACGCCAAGGAAGAAACTGCCAGAGAGCAAGGCATTTAAGAGGGTCCTGGTTAAATTATGCTTTACCTCAGTTCACTACTGTTGGTGATAAAATTCCTGCATTACCTTATGGACCCGAAACTGTGGGAATTATTGTATATTCTTTAAGCCTTATTATGGGTAGTGCAGGACTTGAATCATCAGCCGTAGGACCTATGTTGTAACAATTATATACCAAGACGCAAGCCTGTCAAACGCTCAACATTAATCCACAGAACCCCACCACAGATCCAGCTTGCCTCCTGGCGGCTTGCAACCTCGGCTTCGACATCGAATCTGGGGGTTCGCAAACCTCTCGTTATCTCTAAATGTCCCATCGGATCTTTCTAAACCCTAAACCCTAAACCCGACATCATGCTGTCTACATGACATGATCCGACCGTATACACATGCAAGGGCTTAAGGTCCTTCCCTAGTTTCAATGTTCGGGCTCTAGCGAGCAAGCGTCGTGAGTCGTGTGGCAGGCTCCGGTTTAAGTTGGGATTTTGGGTTTATGGTTTTATGGTTTTACGGTTTATATTGATTTTGGGACATAACCCCCTATCTAACTTGGGGGTTTTTGGTCCTACTAGTAGTAGGGTTCAGGGTTTCGGGTTTAGGGTTTAAGTTTAAGGTTTAGGGGTTTAGCGGTCTAGGGTTTAGGGTTTGGGTTTGGGGTTTGGAGATGATTTGCTTTCCTGTGCGGGGTTTCGCTTTAGGGCCTGTGGGTCAAACCGTGGGCCCCGGAAGATCGCACTTGGATTCTACAGCAAAGGGGGCCTCTTTTTTTTAAGGTTTAGGGTTTAGGGTTTAGGGTTTAGGGTTTATGTAACTTCTATAGACGCTTTCGTTCGTATTTAGACTTTAGTTGGGCTTCTGCTAACTTGATGAATTAACATTATCATCCTTGTGGTCACTTTCAGCTTAGGGTTTAGGGCTTAGGGTTTCTACGTATCAGTCGGTCAAGGCCTAATTAAAACCCTAAACCCTGAACCCAAAACCCTAAGCCCAAAACCCTAAACCCTAAACCCCTAAACCCTAAACCTAAACAAGTAACCCATTTGCCCGCTGCGTCTTCGTGGTTGTTGCTGCTTAATTATTCGGGCGAACAGAGCAACTCAACAGGTCGACTCAAGGAACGCCTAGATCTAAGGTAGAACCCATGGGCCCCTAACATGGGCCCTTAGGGGATTCTAGGGTCCCTGAAGGGTATGTATAAGGTATATAGTAGGTATATTAGGGTCCCAGGGGTAAGGGCTCATACTAGGGGCCCATGGGTTCTACCTGAGACGAGACCTGAAACCAGCAATCTCTATTGGGGCTTAGGGTTTAAACCCTAAACCCTAAACCCTAAACCCGGTACCTCCCTAAAACCTAAACCCTAAACCCTAAACCCTAAACCCTAAACCGTCTAAGCCCTAAACCCTAAAACTAAACCCGAAACCACCCTCAACGCTAAACTCTGACATCCCTGAGCCCGAAACCACTCTGAACCCCTGAACCCCATACACCCTAAACCCTAAAACCTGAAGCCGAAGGCTCCTCGTCTAAAGCAGCCCTAGCCCACAAGGCTTCCCCTCTGAAGGAATCCTTCTTAGGGCTTTGGGTTTGGGCTTTCGGGTTTAGGGCTTAGGGTTTAGGATTTAGGGTTTAGGGTTTAGGGTTTAGGGTTTAGGGTTTAGCGTTTAGGGTGTAGGGTTTAGGGTTCAACACCCCTGACAGTCTACTGCAAAAAGCCGGATAGCCCAAAGCCCGGAAGCCCGCAACCCTAAACGAAGCCAAGCCATACTCCCGGCTTTAGGGCTTCGTGTTCAGATTTTAGGTTTAGGGTTCAGGGTTAAGGGTTCAGAGTTAAGGCTTCAGGGTTTAAGGCTTAAAGGACCCTAAACCCAAAAGTAGAAGCCAGAAAGTTGGAACACTAGTGTCCTCATGCCCGTAAGGTAGAGTATAAGGGATCCTGGCACCAATCCTGCTAAACCCATATTATTCTGTGTATTTTTCTCTACCCTAAACCCTAAACCCTAAACCCCTAAACCCTAAACCCTAAACGATCCTGGCACCAATCCTGCTAAACCCATGCTCCAACTTTCTCGGGTTCACTGCAGACCCTCTGAGCTGGAAGATCCCTAATTTATGGGGTTTAGAGTTTAGGATTTAGGATTTAGGGTTTAGGGGTTTAGGGATATATGGAAGCCTTAAGGGAGGGGGTTCTAAGGGGGGTATATAACCCAGTAATCCCCAAAACCCTAAAGCTCCCTAAGGATCCCTGGGACCCTCCCCCCCTTGAGCCACCCTCCCTTAAGGATCCTATAACTAATATATGGGCCTGAATAATTAGAAGATATTAGAATAGAGCTTTGGGGTTCCTTTAAGGGGTTCCTTTAAAGGGTTCTATAAGGGATCTACTATAAGAGGGTAAAATACTGTAGGGGCCCTAATAATTAGAATGGGGCTTTGGGGTACATTATACTATAGTCATAATAAGGACCTCCCCCCCCCCAAAAAAAAAAGAAACCCCATCTAATTATTCAGGCTCCTATATTATCACGCAAACCGCAGCAGCTTAAAGGTGAGCGAGCGGCTGCAGGATCGGTTGGGGCATCTTCTCCTGGTGGCTCGCTGGGGTTCGGGGTTTAGGGCTTTAGGGGTTTAGGGTTTCGGGGTTTTGGGGTTTCGGGGTTTTGGGGTTTTGGGGTTTTGGGGTGTTCGGGGCATCGTTTTTGCGTGCGTTGGGATATGTGTCTGGGGTGTTTAGGGTTGCAGGCTGCGCGGCTTTTCGGAAGTTTGAGCAGCCGTTTTGAAGGTCTGGGCTGTGGCCGTAGGGTGGGGTTTAGGGTTTAGGGTTTAGGGGTTTAGGGATTAGGGTTTAGGGTTTAGGGTTTAGGGTTCAGGGTTTAGGGGTTTAGGGTTTAGGGGGGCTGTAGCAGGATCGCAGGTTTCAGGGTCCAGATGTTTTTGGTTTTTGGTTGCGCGCCCTGCCTATGGCTATGTCCTACTGTCCTACTGTTGCTAAACTAACAAAACCCCTGAAGTACCCTATATACTTCATGGCAGCCACGGCCAACTCTGACTCTGGATGTCTGTTCTCCAGGCACGTAATCTTCTTCGCCGCAATGTGGACTTCGGCATTCGTGTCCTGATCCACCGCCTGGGCAGGTTGATTTTCTTCACAGCAGTATAGGGTCCGAGCCATAGAAGTTGTAATCCAAAATAAGGCTCCTTCTCACGGCAGCCTTAGAAGCGTGTGCAAAGTCCGTGTCAGTGAGTTGAAGGAATGACGCGAGCTTCGGTAAAATTGATGCTTGCAACTGGTGCGAGAGGAACATTAGGCGTTTCGGCAGCAGTGCGAGCGCCCGTCGCCATCGTTGTGGTGGTGGCGTCGTCACAATAGCTGTTTTGCTTGATGAGTTGCCTTCGTAGTAGCAGAGTCGTAACACGAGCCATTTACTAGATTACTAGCCATGCGTAATGCAGAGGCCTTAATAATTGGAATAGGGTTTTGGACTCCATTACAGCATAATTATCATACAGAACACCCCAAAGACGGTTGTTGATATAAATCCTGCATTACCTATAAGAAGGAATATACCATAGTTCCCATAGTCTAGGGTCCTTAAGGTAATGCAGGATTTCTATCACCTACCCTAAAACCCTAAACCCTCAACCCTAAACCCCTAAACCCCTAAACCCTAAGCCCTAAACCCGGATTTCTATCATCAACAGTCGTATAGGTAATTATTCAGGCTGCTATATGGCCTTCGGAGGGCCTTTAAAGAAACCAACAACAGGAAACTTCGGCACTGGGCGTTCGCAACGGGCTTTGGGGGTTTTGAGGTTTGGGGCTTTTGGGGTTTTGAGGCTTAGGGCTTGTGGGAGTTTGGGGTTTAGGGGTTTGGGAGGTTTAGGGTTTTGGGGTTTGAGGATTTTGGGTTTAGGTGTTTGGAGTTTAGGGGTTTTGCGTTTAGGGGTTTGGGGTTTAGGTTTAGGGCTTACTGTGCATTTGAAGGACTGAAGGCTACCACGAGACAACAGGGCCTGGGGGTAATACAGAGGCGGCCTGAGTAGCGGCCTTAATAATTAGAATAGGGGTTTGGGGGATATTCTGCTACAGCTATAATCAGGACCCCCCCCCCTTCAACAAAAAAAACATAGTACACGTAGCGATGAAGTCCCCCATATCAACTACCCACATTTTTCCGTAGAGCTCCTTATCTTTACACTCAGAGCCTGCTCTGATTGTTAAGGCCCCTATATGATAGAAGGCCGCTAAGCATTTTTGCACAGCTCTTACCGGAGGAGAGGCATCTTCCGTTCAGTGAGGCGCTCTTGTGGGCTGGCATGCATGGAATAGGCTTAGTTAGGGTTCAGAGTTTCTAGGCTTAGGGCCGGGGTTTAGGGTTTCGGGCTAAGGGCTTAGGGTTGCAAGTTTAGGGTGCAGCACCTGACAGATGCTGCTAGTCGTCCCATGTGAGCAATGGCAGTTTAGGGTTTAGGGTTCAGGGTTTAGGCTTTGGGGTCTAGGGTTTAGGGGTTTCTCCCAACAGCCTTGCACCTTGAAAAACTTTGCCAAAGCTAAGCTCGATCAAGGTGTTCATGGTTTCATCATCGCTTGCTTGCACACATCTCTCCTGCCGCTTGACGCGCATCGATCGGCCACGACTTCCGGTGCCATGTACTATAAAGGCCTAAATAATTACCAATACGATTTTGGGGGGTCCTTATTATAATTGTAGTATGATATACCCAAAAAAACCCTATTCCAATTATGAAGGGCCCTACAGTACTTAGATTGCCTTGCTCCTTTGCAGCACAAACCTTCCAGTCTTATAACCAGGGGTCGTAGGGAACCGGTTTAGGGTTGAGGCTTTAGCGTTTCGGGTTTAGGGGTTTAGGGTTTAAGGGCTTAGTGTTTCGGGTTTAGGGGTTTAGGGTTTAAGGTTTGAGGCTTTTAGGGCTTTAGGGTTTAAGCTTAGGATAGTAGTAGTGTAAGCGAGGATAGGCTTTGGGGCGTGTATGCATACGACATACTTGGAACCTGATGCCAGAAGAAACAATCTTAATATGGGTTCCTGAAAGGGTTCTGTAAGTTATAAGGGCTACTATAAGGGTTTAGGGTGTAGGGGCCTTAATAAGTAGAATAGGGTTTTGGGGAACGCAACTACTATAATTCACACCCACAATAGTATTGGAAATTACTGGGGCTCCTATATTCTATAGACACCCAACATAGCCAAAGCGACACAGCTTCCAGGTCTATCATCTTGGAATCCTTAAGGGAAAGGTAGCCAAAAGGGATGTATACAACCTGGTATTCCCCAACTTCTCCCTAGTGCTCCCTTGGGTTCGCTTCAGAGATTCTAAGAGGATCCCTCGTCACCTCCCTTAAGGATCTTATGAAAGAAAAATGCCCCCAAAGAACCCCCAGCCGCCAGTCTAAACCCTGAACCCCCTTCAAGCCCTTGCTGGCTTGGGGCTTTAGGGGTAGAGATTTAGGGATTAGGGTTTAGGGGCTTAGCGCTAAGGGTTTAGGACCTTCTAAACCCTCTACCTGAGCTCTATATATGGGAGTTTCCGAAAACAAGGGTACCTTATTTTGGGCTCCTTATACTAAGGATCCTACTACTAAGGGAACGATATTAGGGTCCCCTATTTCGGAACCCCCCATAGAACAGCCCCGACGAAACCTTTCACCAGTGGCTAAATGGGAAAAGCCCGGCCTTGTGAGGTTCGAAGCCACCTTGCATGCTCAAAAATATATGGGCCTTAACAATTAGACTAGGGTTTTGGGGCCCCTTATACTCTATTTTATTTTTAAAATAAGGAACCCCACAAGAATAGTAGTCCCCTAGACCCTAAACCCTTTATTTAGGCCCCTATATTGCTGAAACTTGGTGGTTGTGGGGTTTGGGGAGCCCTGGGTTGGCTGTTAGGATTTAGAGCTGGAGGTCACGGTTCAGGGTTTAGGGTTTAGAGGTTTAGGGTTTAGGGTTTAGGGTTTAGGGTTTAGGGTTTAGGGTTTGGGGCTCAGGGTTTAGAGGGCTTTCATGGGCTTATCTTTCGGAGGGCTTTCGGGCACAGGATCTGGGGGAGCTGGGTGATAAACCCTAAACCCTAAACCCTAATCCCTAAACCCTAAACCCTAAACGTGTGTACAGGTAGCTGCTTCCAGGTTCTGTTCCAGGTCGGCCTCTCTATCTCCGCAGGCACGCGTCGCAGCCTTCGTAGCATTGCCCTCCGATCAGACTCACCGTGTACTGGGCTTTGAAGTAACCAGGGGAAAAAAGTATAGACTTTTATTTTATAAGGAACAGGTATCAAAAAAAGTATTCAAGTATGGTACTCCGAAGCCATGTAAATCCTTGAATTCCCCCTGGGTTCGGCAAGAGACCCTCAACCTGCCAAAGAAGCTCTGGTGTTCGGATTCAAACCCCAAACCCTAAACCCAGAGAGCCCAAATACCCCTCAAAGAAGGAATACAGCTTAAATCAAAAAATATGAAGTCCCGTATCATGTAAGCTATAATATTCCTTCTTTAAGGGGTATTGGACCCTAAACCCTAAACCCTAAACCCTAAACCCTAAAGGCTCTCTGGGAACCCGAAAGGAGCCCCGAAATTTCAAACCGGCACGTCTTCTGCAGACACTTGCCGGCAGCGCAAGCAGCTGGCAGGAGGAACCCTAGGCCCTACTTGGAGGGTCGGGGGACTTGGGGTTTAGATTTGGGGTGTTAGGGTTTTAGTGCTTTAGGGTTTTAGGGTTTTAGGGTTCCTTTAGGGGTTCCTTTTGCGGGTTCTTGCAGGTTTCCTTTATGGGTTTTGGGTTTTGGGTTCCTAATTAAGGTTTCCTTTAAGGGTTTAGAAGGCTACGGGTTCAGGAATGGGCTACTTGGAGGGCCGGGGGACTTAGTAAGTAGTTATTTTATAGACTTATAAGTATCATAACCCCATTTAGAGTCCCTTTTAGGTTACTTGTAAGTCTACTTATTACCTACTTACTAAGTCCCCCGACCCTCCAAGTAGGCATGTGAACACTGAAAGCCCAATCTTAAAGCTCTAAATGTGTGTAGGGTTTAGGCTTTAGGGTTTAGGGTTTAGGGTGGGGTTTAGGGATTAGGGTTTAGGGTTCAGGGTCTACAGTGTTCCAAACCCTAAACTGGGTTCTTGCTAAGGGAATTTACTTCAAGCTACTGTAATAGGGATTTATAGTAATGTATCACAAGAACCCAGAAGATGTCTCTAACCTTGCGCCCTCATCCCTCCCTAAACCCTAAACCCCTAAACCCTAATCCCTAAACCGTAAACCCTCATCCCTAAACCCTAATTAAACCCTAATCCCTAAACCCTAAACCCTAATCCCAAACCCTAAACCCTCACCCCTAAACCCTTAACCCCCGACACTGGACCCGAAGAACTTCAGGAAAGCCGCAGTCGAATACCCGGCACCTGAAAGCTCTGAGGGTTTAGTTAGGGTTTGGGGTTCAGGGACAAGGGATTAGGGTTTCGGGATTAGGGTTTCGGGATTAGGGTTTCGGGATTAGGGTTTAGGGCGAAGGGTTTAGGGTGAAGGGTTTAGGGTTTAGGGCTTAGGGTTTAGGGTTTGGGCTTAAGGGTTTAGGGTTAAACCTAGAACCCTACCAGCACGCCGCAACTACCCTCTATTATCTCCTAAACTACCCACAACGAAGGACCACAAGGGCTCTATTAAACGGTACTTGGGAAGTGCTGGTAGATCCTTAAACCCCTAAAACCTGCAACCCGAAAGCCGTAACACCCCAAACTTTTGTGAACGCCTGAACTACCCATCCGGTTTAGGGTTTAGGGGCAAAGCCATATAGAGCGCTTATGATACCTCAAACCAGCTTCGCTGCAAATGCCGAGTCCGACACTCACAGGCACTCAGATCAGAGGACTGCAACGCCTCGCAGTTCACCAGCAGTTCGTGGCATTCTTTTTTCAGGGCTTAGGGCATACTGACTTCGTGAATACATCCCTAAACCTAAATCCTAAACCCCTAAACCCCTAAACCCAAAACTGTCTAAACTCTCAACCCCTAAACCCTAAACCCTAAACTGTCTAAACTCTCAACCCCTAAACCTAAATAAGGGTTCTGTTCGTGGCTTTAGTAAACTACACCCTACGGGTCCAAAGGACCTAGTAATCATATACTTGGGTTACGGATAGTAGTTTTGTAGGTTAGTATTCGGAAGAGTATATGATTATTAGGTACTTGGACCCTTAGGGATAGGGTTTCAGGTTTGGGGCTTCCAGGCCCTCAGGCTCTTGGGCTTAGAAGGGCTTCAGGATTCAGGGTTTTAGGGTTTTAGGGTTTAGGGTTTAGGGTTTTAGGGTTTAGGGTTTAGGGTTCAGGGTTTGGGGTTTAGGGGTTTAGGGGAGTTTTAAGGGTTTTTGGTTTTGTGTGAAAACCTGTAAGGTTGAAAAAAAGCGGGGGGGGGGGAGGGTGTCGGGCTTCAGGGTACTTGGAGGATCTTGGGACTTAGTAAGTAGGGCTATAAGTAGCCGAACTGGGGTTATAGGTATAGTTACCTTGTTTACAACCTCAGTTATGTAGTCCCATGATCCTTTAAGTATAGAGTTGCGCCGAAGGAAGACAACTCTTCAGGGCCCGGTTTTGGCATTTGGTGGTGCGAGAGGTTTCACTGAGACTCCTGAAACTCGTCTTCTTTTATGGACGTGTCCTTCTCGGGCAACTTCTTGTTCCAGCGGGTTTAGGTTTGAGGGTTTGAGGGTTTAGGGTTTAGGGTTGAGGGTTTAGGGTTTAGGGTTTAGGGTTTAGGGTGCGTGTACAAGGTCTTGAAACACGAGGCCCAAAGACCCCGCTGAACGCAACTCCCCTGGCGGCATGAGGCTGGCCATAGATAATGTAGGAACCTTAAGAAACCCTGGTCCTATAACCCCAAAATAGCAGGATTCATATAAAGACCCAGGGTTCCTTAATCAGGTTCCTATATAGGGTTTAGGGTTTAGGGTTTAGGGTTTAGGGTTTAGGGTTTAGGGCCTAAACCATATTACCCTGCCATAACCCGATGGAACAGAAGCCGTTCCACAGCTGCAGAACCTCCAGCGTTTCCCCCGTGGCCTTGAACACGCATCAAACAAGGCATGCCCTTGAGCCGTAGAATAAGAGGTTCAAGACGGTTTAGGGTTTAGGGCTGAGGATTTTTAGGGTTTAGGGTTTAGGGTTTTTCTGCACGGTGATGTATGTTGAACGCCCATGCTCATTCGGGCTAGGATTAGGCTCTAGGGTTCCGGTGTTCGCGGTTTTTAGGGATTCTAGGGTTTCAGTTTCAATACACAACGTAGATTTAACAAGGGTACTAGGCTTTCTGTTGAGCTCTTGACTTTAGGCCAAGGCCGACAGATCCACGGTAGTTGCCAAAACTGAACTGATTTTTGGCAGATCCAGAATCCTCGCCCCTGTTTTTTTTACAGGCCCTGGGCCATCACCCTTAGCCAACTGACACAAATACCCGGCCCCACAGGCCCGATAACAGGATCCTTGTTGACAGGATCCCCCAAAGAAGGTAATGTAGGGGCCTTAATAGTTAGAATAGCTCCAAAACCCCGAACCTTTCTTCTAAAGAACACCACCAACAGCTCCAAGGTGGTGGGGGTTTAGGGCTTAGGGTTTAGGGTTTAGGGTTTAGGACCTACAAACTCTAAGGCTATATGACCCTAAACCCTAAACCCTAAACCCTAAACCACAGTGACTTCTAGACTGAATCCAGACACAACCCGGGCTGAGGGGCTTGAGGTTCAAGGGGTTTTAGGCATTACGGTTTCGAAGTTTTGGGCTTTGGGTCAGGGTTCAGGTTTAGGGTCTAGGGTTTAGGGGCTTCAGCAAACCTGATCTTCCTCCACGAAGACGCGGAACGCAACAGTTTTCATGAGAAAGGGCAGTGCCCCGTATCCTAGTTCGTTCGGAAACCTTTACAACATGTTACGGGTCTTAACCTGTTTGTCTACTCAGGGTCCAACATACCTAAAAATCACCCAGTGCCAGCATACGAATATCTCAGGTGGACTTACTAATTATTACTCCAGCCCCAACCCTAAACCCTAAACCCTAAACCCTAAACCCTAATTGGGCACTTGGACCCTGCGAGCAAAAGGACAGCCCTGCACGCAAACTCTACAACCCGAAGCCCAAAGTCCTCCCTAAACCCTCAAGGACCCTAAACCCTAAACCCTAAACCCGGTGGGTTTAGGGTTTAGGGGTTTAGGGTTTAGGGTTTAGGGTTTATAAACCCTAAGTCCCAAAATTAAACCTGAACCTAAACTCTAAACTTGGACTGCACAGCCAAAAACCCTAAACCCTAAACTCTACAGCCAGCCCAATCCCATCCTCAACCCCATAGATCCTAGGCCCTATCAAGCCCAGAGAACTCAATGCCCCTTAAATAAGGAATGTAGCTTAATTCATAATATTAAGCCCCTTTATAGGTTTAAGCCATACTCCTTATTCAAGGGGGTCCCTAAACCCTAAACCCTGAACCCTAAACCGTATTGGGCTCTTTGGAGCTGCCTCCAACGCCACTGGGCGTACCGTGGCCTGCGAAAGCTTCAGCTCGAGATGGAGGGCTCGGGTCTTTTGGGGTCTAGGGTTTAGGGTATGGTTTGGGGTTTCGGGGTTTAGGGTTTTTTGGGGTTTGGGTAAAGCTTTGCGATATAGGGTTTCGGGTTTAGGGTAGGGCTTCGGGCTTCGCGGTTTAGGGTTTAGGGTAGGGCTTCGCGTTTCGCGGTTTAGTAGGGTTTAGGGTGCAGAACTGTCCAACAGCGTAAAGGGTTCAGGGTTTAAGGTCCAGGGCTTCAGGGCTTTAGGGGTTTAGGGTTTTAGGGCTTTGGGGGTTTAGGGGTTTAGGGGTTTAGGGGCTTAGGGTTTAGTTTACGGTCTAGGAGGCTTTAGGGCTTAGGGTTTGGGGTTTAAGGGATGGGCGATGTTCTCACTGGGCCTGACCGGGATGGACAATGCCTAAGTCCTGACTGACGAAGGGTTCCAGGAATGAGGGTAATGTAGGGGCCTCAATAATTAGAACAAGGTTTTCGGCCTTGGGTATATCATACTACAGTTATAATAAAAGAACCCCCCAAAAAATAGTACAGGTTATTATCAAGGCCCCGATATTATCTTCAGGGTTTAGGGTTCTGGCTTCGTGCCAGGAAACATACTTCAACTGGCCATGATGTAAGCCAGAGCACACTAGGATGAGGGGTTTCAGGAATGCTATAGACAAGCTACGCCTCAGCTCCGAGACCGTCGGACGCAGACGTCGCAGCCACCTAGCTGCTGTGTGGCGTTCGCACCCACCGGCCCACACCAACCAAATCCAGTGGCGGCCCAGGACGTCTTGAGCAATACTTGCCCAAGAAGGGTCAGAAGGTATCCCAAACCCAAGGGCCCTAAACCCTACCTACTTGACTACCAATGGACCAAGCCTGAAAGCAAAAGCCCGAAGGGCCTTGAATCGCAACAGCGTAAACCTTCCTCTTCAAAAGCCCTGATGACACACACACACACGCAGATATACATTTACAGAACCTCATGGATCAATCGTCAGAGAACCGCAGCCTAAACGGTAAACCCCTAAATCCTTAAAGACTCCCTAAACCCCAAACCCCTATATCCTTAAAGATTCCCTAAGCCCTAAACCCCCAAACCCCTAAATCCTTAAAGGCTCCCTAAACCCTAAACCCCTAAACCCCTAAATCCTTAAAGGCTCCCTAAACCCTAAACACCTAAACCCCTAAATCCTTAAAGGCTCCCTAAACCCTAAACCCCTAAACCCCTAAATCTTTAAAGGCTCCCTAAACCCCGAACCCCGAAATCCCGAAATCCTTAGACTCCAAACTCGTAGCGCTCCTTCTCTTTCTCGCTGAGATCCAGCTCGATGAGCCCCTTCCGAGCGACGTTCGGGTAGGATGCTCAGAGCACTCAAAAAAACGGTTTAGGGTTTAGGATTTAGGGCTTAGGCTTTAGGGTTTAGGGTTTAGGGGTTTACTTGGAGGGTCGGGGGGGCTTAGTAAGCAGCTATTCTATTATAGACATAGGTTTAAGGGTTTACTTGGAGGGTCGGTGGGGCTTTGTAAGTAGCTATACTATTTTAGACTTATACCCCAATTAGGATCCCTTTTAGGGTACTTAAACATCCACGTACTACTTACGTACTAAGTCCCGACCCTGCACGCAGGGTTTAGGGCTTAGGGTTTTTGCTAGGGTTTGGCTGGGTGTAGGATGTCCAAAGAACCCGAAAAGCCCTTCACGAAGGAACATGTATCGCACACCAGGGTTTTGGGTTTAGGGTTTCGGGCTTAGGGTTTACACGCTGTAGCTCAGTTGTTGTGACGGGTCCTACACGCTGGTTCAACCTCGGAACATACCTTCAACTAGGTCTTAGCTGCAGGGGTTCTTGACCCACAAGCGCTAGATTGGACATACATACATACATACATACATACATACATACATACATACATACATATTTACATACAGACAT
>CAJNDV010031426.1:18775-32123 GCA_905221635.1 Symbiodinium sp. CCMP2456 | reverse complement strand
GGTTTAAAGTTTAGGGTTTCGGGTTTTAGGATTTCTAGGTGTAATAATATAGAAGCCTACTATAATTAGCAACATTGTTCCTTAGGGTTCGTTATTATATTTATACTTTAATAAGGGGCCAAAAAAACCCTCTTCTAACGATCAAGGCCCCCTACAACTGGGTGTGTTGCGTTCTGGGATTCAGGTGCAGAGTCTTCGGGTTTTGGGTTGAGGGGTTTTAAGCCCCGGATTTGGTTTAGGGTTTAGGGTTTAGGGTTTATGCAGGATTCCAGAATCTAGAGAATCTAGCATATGTCTAGGGGTTGCGGAATTCGGTCTGGGTTCGAAGTTTCGAGGGTCAGGGCTCTGTGGTTTCGGCAAAGGCCGGCTCAAACTGCGCGGATAGGGTTTATGGTTTTGGGTCTGAGTCTAAGGCTTAACAGTGAACTTAACAGGGTTTGGGATTTAAGGTTTAGGGTTAAGGGTGCCCTAAACAATTACTCGGATCCCCGGCGTTTTTAGCGATTGCCTTACACCCTGACGCCCTGAACTCATGCATCCATGCATGCATGCATGCATACGCACACGGTATAATGCACGTACATACCTACACGATACAGTGCGATGCTGAGCAAACCCTCCGGTCCTTTTCCTTTTGCAGTTCAGAGCACTTTATTGCTTGACTCATCCATGAATTCGAAGCCAGGAGCCCTGCCCCTTAAAAATTGAATCCTAAACCAAAAACCCTGAACCCACCCCCCTCCTAAACAGTAAAAGCCTTAAATCCTAAAGCCCAAGCCCAAGACCCTAAACTCTGGATGCCAACAGCGATCGTATCGTACTTCGCTGATGCGAACTCAGGTGGAGTGCCTTGGAGCAGCGCTGCGACCGATGGCGACAGGTGCATCTGGGACAGGGTTGGGAGTTTCGAGTTTAGGGGTTCATAGGCTTTGATATCTTTCTGTAAGGGGTCATGAGTTTTCTTGTGCCAGGCTTCTTGCATACGGTAATGATCCCTAAACCCTAAACCCTAAACCCTAAACCCTAAACGCTAATTGTGGGTCCTTTGTTCTACGAAACTCATATCTGGCCCAGCACTTCAATGATTGGAGTTCTGGGGCTTTAACTGTCGTCTTGGAGATGCCCTCGTCGGAGCGTCAATTACGGTTTAGGGTTTAGGGTTTAGGGTTTAGGGTTTAGGGTTTAGGGTTTGGGTTTGAGGGTTGGAGGGTGAAGGGTACAGGGTTTCGGGGTCAGCCAGATGTTTTCGGGGGTGTTCTTCGGAGTTTTGGAAGGTTGAACTTCTCTCTAGGTAATATACGGGGGTTGAATCTAAGAACCAGATACTGTGATTTGATAGTCCCGACTGTTCATATCATACTACAACATACCCCCAACCCATTTCCTTAGCAATTACTCAAGCTCCTGGATTGCCTAGCTGCCTAGCTCATGTTTTTCTGTAGTTGCAAGTCAAGAAATCTTGTAATGTCTTTGCAAACTTTACGGCTTTAAACTATTGGACTTATGCTTCGAGGTTCTTGACAGGGTTTAGGGTTCAGGGACCCCAGACCATGCTATGTGAAAAGATGTTGGCGTGTTGTGTGCCTCTGAATGTCAGAATCCTAGCTGTGAGCTGAACCCTAAACCCTACACCCTAAACCCTAAACCCTAAACCCTAAACCCTAAACCCTTAACCCTAAACCCTAAACCCTAAACCCTACACCCTAAGCCCTAAACCCAAAGACTCGGCTGCCCTTTGAGCTTCCGCGCTCTTCGAAGCACTGTGGCTTTAAGCCCTCTTTAGCTCCCAAACTCTACCTGTAGTCTCCATTGTAGTTCCTTTTGGGGGTTCCCTAATAGGAATCCTAAATATGAAATTAATTCATGATGGAGACTATAGGTCCTTTAGGTAAACTACATCTTCAACCCATAAACCCCCAAACCCCTGAACTCCTAAACTACCAAGCCGGACGCCCCGCAACCCTGTCTGAAGCCGGGAAGCTGAACTCCTGAAGTACTCAGCCTGAACCCCAATATAGATATAGGGGCCTAAATAGTTGCCAATACTATATTTTGGTTTTTTTTTTTATAATTATACTAAAATATACCCCAAAACCCTATTCTAATGATTAAGGCCCCTACAGTATGCTCTAAGCTTGAACCCTGTCCCTCAACCCCTAAACCCTAAACCCAAACCCTAAGCCCCAAACCTTCAAGCCCGAACGCGCAGGGCCGATGGCTCCGAGACTTCGTCGCAGCCTGTCAAGCCGCGGGCATTGAGCACGAGGCGGGCATCCGGTCTGGGGGTCTTTAGGGGCCTTAACAGTTTAGGGTTTTGGGGTTTAGGGTTTAGGGGTTTAGGTTTAGAGTGTAGGGTTTAGGGTTTAGGGGTTTGGGGTTTATGGTTCAGGGCTTAGTGTTTAGGGTTTAACGTAGTACTATTTTGGGTGTTCCTTATAGTCATAGTACTATAGGGACCTTAACAATAACCTATATTATTCTGGGGGGTCCTTAGTATAACTATAGAATAAAATACCACCAAAACCCTAAACCCTAAACCCTAAACCCTAAACTACTAAGGCCCCTATATTTTTTCTAAGTATTAAGGCCCCTACATTAGGGCTCAGGTTCCTTGGGGCAGAGGAGCCACAGCATGGTTTATATAATCCATAAATGGGGGTTTCCGAAAATAGAGGACCCTAATATAGTACCTTGAATAATAGGATCCTTATTATAAGGACCCCAAAACAAGGTACCCTAATTTTGGGAAACTCCCATATGTAGGAGCCTGATGAAGAAACCTTGGATCTTTATAAGGGCTCTCTCTATATGAATCCTCATATTTTGGGGTTTTGGGGCCAGGGCATAGGGGTTCTTTATAGGAATCGTAATATTTTGGGGGTTTTAGGGCCAGGATTTCTTAGTCAGGTTCCTACATTAGCACTAAATTATATGATGCGGGATTGGTGATGTTTTTGGGGCTCACAAGAGGGCTTTATCCAGGCTCGGTCGGGTATGTGGGGATGGTGCCTGGGGTTTATGGAGCTGAAGAAGATTCTCGACGAGTGGGACACTTTCCCACGTTTCCGGGTTTTCAGGTTCAAGTAGAAGCACTGAGCGAAGAAAGGATGGACAAAGCCGCGCATGCGGACAGAGGTTGTTTCAAGCATGGTATCTGGTCAGGATAGCTCCATAAAAGGCCGCTTTATCGCCCCCTTCGCCGACCCTCCTTGTATTCCTCAAGCTAAACTGCGAACCCAACACCCCAACAACTCACTGAGATCAAGTTCTCTTCAAGCCCTAACAATGCGCAGGTCGTGCAACAGTTCCTGCAACGCTGGCTGCCGGTGTGCCCAAGCCCTACATACGCGTCAGGGTCGCGGGGGGTGTTCAGGGGCTGCCACACACCCAAACAGTAACAAGCGTCGAGTTATATACTTCCTTCTCTGACAACTTTGCACAGAAAAAATCGGTGGCACGCTCCCATAGGCATGAAACGAGTTGAGGGTTCAGTCTGTGTGCACTTCAGAGTCTTCGAGGCCTGAGAGGCGTGCATCAGCGAAATAGCCCGAAAGCCAAAAGCCTAAATGCTAAAGCCGAACCGTAAAGCCTAACCGCAATGGAGTCCATCCCAAGACGTCTGCAGACCTTTGTCGGATTGAGGGATCCCTCCAGCTCTGTTCTCCACAGTCTTGAACGTGTAACATAAAAAAACCCCGACCTGCCGCAGAGCTTCAAAAGGGCTTTCGTGGGGACCCTCTAGCCTAAACCCCAGGAGCTCGCTTTTTCAAAGGCAAGCAATCGCAGCAGGTGGTGCCAATTCCGTGCTAGGTCATGGCGACTGAGCTCTTTGCACGCACAGCTTCACCCACACACCCAGAAATGCAACACTAATCCTCAGGCCCCAACTAGACCCCCCAATACCCACTATTTAAAGGGCACTTGGGGGTTCCTGGCAAATCCTATACCCTAAACCCCAAACCCGCAAACAGCCACGAAGACTGCTACAGACCATTACAGACCCGTAACAAAGTCGCAGAATGATCAAGGGAAGAAGCCTAGAAGAGCCCTAAGCACAAGAAAGCCTTAGAGCAAACATGTCTTAATGGTTGTATATAATTATATACGAAAGTAGATATATGATAATCTATATTCTATATTCCACAATATATAACGAAAGTAGATATATGATAATCTATATTCCATATTCCATAGTCTATACTACATCCTATCTACCATCAAAGTCAGGTGCGCCAGCTGCATGGGAGGTCCCTCCCCCGGATCAGCGAAAGCAGGCGCAGCTGTGCAAAGGTCCTAGGGTGTGAGGGCTACTTAGGTTTTCGGTTCTATCACCGGTCTGAAAAGTTTAATGTGTTTTTTTCCGTAAGGCCTATCCCCTAAACCTTATAGTCTACCCTCAACCCTAAACCCTAAGCCTCATAGTCTGCCCTAAACCCTAAACCTTATAGTCTGCCCTAAACCCTAAACCTTAAACCTTCTGGTCATTACATCATTGCTCCATGTCTTTCTATACTCTACCGGCCCGAAGCTCCCTTCGAATGCTTTGGTCTCCCATAGTCCATAAACCCTAAATCATCTTCGGATGTTTTTGGAGTTTAGGGTTTGGGGATTATTCGGATTTTTTGGAGTTTAGGGTGTGGGGATTATTTGCTTCTTGTGGAGTTTAGGGTTTGGGGGTTTCGGTCTTAGGGCTGAGTGTTGTTGTGGTGCTGGGAGGGGTTCGTTTGGAACCTAAGGGTCACGGATTCTCGACGGTTTTAGCGCTGGGCCTTTCGGTTTAACGTGGTTGAGATGCGAAATCAATCGAAGAGTTCGTTTAGTTGGCGCTTGCACTTCACTAAGGTTACAGTATTCTCAAGACTACGTACTGCAAAGTCGAAGCTCCAAAACTCTACAGCCGTAGGCCGTCTTCTACCCGCTCTTCCAGCCCCAAAGTGTCAGCACATCGGAAGAGCACATCTTGAGCTAGGTGTGTATGTATGTATGTATGTATGTATGTATGTATGTAGGTAGGTAGGTAGGTAGGTAGGTATGTATGTATGCATGTATATTCGTGCATATTGTAGAACCCTACGCGGCTCTAAACTAAGCGGTGGAGATTCGCCACACGTCGGCTTAGGTTCTGGGCATTGCTAAACCCCTAAGCCCGAAACCCTTTAATCTGACTTTGTCTCGGATTCGCTGCTTTTTGAGGTTTAATTAGGGCTTCATTCATGCTCCTCGCTGTTTTCGGTTTGGGGCTGTGGAGTACACCGTAGAGTCTTTTGGATTTAGGCTGCGCTTGAACCCTTATAGACCCTTTTAAGGAACCCCTAACCCCTATAGCAGCCCTTATAGTAACCCTTATGGACCCTTGTAAGGAACCCCTAACCCCTATAGTAGCCCTTATAGTAACCCTAACCCTAAACCCTAAACCCTTATGGACCCTTTCAAGGAACCCTTTAAAGGAGAGTTGCGCAGGGGCCAAAGCTGCCCCGAACTCTGCAGCAACGCCTGGAGAGGACATGCAAGTCTCTTGGGTCCTGCGAAGCTTCGGTGTGTAGGGTTTAGGGTTTTAGGGTTTAGAGTTTAGAGTTTAGGGCTTGGGGTTTAGGGTTTCGGGTTTAGGGTTCTCGTTTTGCTATGAACTTCTTCGAGCCGCAGTTTCCGCAGAGCTGGCACCCAAATTTCGATTCTTGAATAACAACCTACTAATATAGGTGCCTAGGGTTTTGGGATATATTATACTATAGTTACAATAAGGAACCCCGAAAACATTATGCCGGCGTAGACCCCAAACAGTCGGGAGGGCCAGAAGTTATTAAGGCCCCACGTTACACATGCTAGAAAATCCAAAGCGAGAGCCTGACAGCTATCGTTTCGTTCGGGTTTTTGCAGCCTTCTAAGTTCGGACCCCAGGGGACTTCGAACATAGGTTTTTATCGTCTGAATAGCCTATCAGTGCCGTAGAAACCCTAACCTTAAACCCTAAATCCAAAACCCGCTTTCCTTCAAGGCTCCCTGTACCCCAAACCCAAAACCGAAAGCTCTAAACTTTATAACCCGAGCTCTACTCGGCTTCAGCTCGGACCGAGGGCACACACCCACGGCTTAGGGTTGTGCCGGATCCCTACTAAAGGGGCCTTAATAACAGTAATAATGCTAATCATAATCACAATAATAATAACTTCAGTAAGGTTCCTTTAACTTAAGGTGTCTTTGAAGGGTTCTCTGAGGGCCACTGCAAGGTCTCCTATTGCTTGTGGTGAACCCTATCAACACTAAATCCTAAACCCTACACTCCTACACCCTTAGCCCTAAACCTCAGACCCTAAACCCTCAGCCCCGAACCCCTAAACCCTAAACCCTAAACCCGAAGCCTTAAACCCTACACCCTCAGCCTAAACCCTAAGGTCCACGGCTTGGGGCGGATGTAGAGTTTAGTGTCCACTGCTATTTGGGGGTTAAAGTTGCGCGTGAAACCAGGCTGTGACCTCAAGTTCTTACTAGTAGGGTTTAGGGTTTAGGGTTTAGGGTTAAGGGTTACGCTTAAGGGTTCAGGGTTTAGGGTTAAGGGTTTTGGGTTTAGGGTTTGGGGTTTAGGGTTTGGGTTTAAGGTAGAGTAGGTAATCTTTTACTTTGGAAAATTTTTAAACCCCTGTATAACCCGAGTCGTCAAACTTTTAAGCTCAGGGGTTTAGGGAACCCTGCAACAAAGGGTTTTCATTGTTCAGTGCCCCCACATGATGCTCTAAATGCTCAGCTGGGATCTCCTTTCAACCGATTGATGGCCTGCAGACATTTTGTGGCTCAGTCGGGTGCGACGAGACCTGATGGCACCAGGCAGGGGCCGCAGTAGTAGTAGTAGTAGTAGTAGTAGTAGTAGTAGCAGTAGAAGCAGTAGAAGCAGTAGTAGCAGTAGTAGTTGTCGTTGTCGTCTGCTGCACTACTTCTCCTCTTCCTGCTGATGCTACTACTACTACTACTACTACGACGACGACGACTACTACTACAGTAATTAGTGCTACTTCTACTTCTACTGCTCCTGCTCACAACTACTCGCAGCTGCTGTTGGTCTTGCGGCTGCGATGATGACAACTCTGACGATCGGCCACTCAGAACGATACTCGCCGCTAGCTGTAATGACTGTGACCTGTCTTCTTGGACTGAAATTGACAAAGAGAGCTTTTTTCAGACTTCTCGAAAAACAAGTACATTTATACATATGTAGGTACAGTGCAGTGCAGATCTATCTATCTATCTATAATATACATACGTGATGTATTCAATATGTAAACCACATGCATAGATATTGACACATCTCATAAGATCAAGCATAGTACTATATAGGACAGTTTGATATGATACGATATAGTATAACACAACAGAAACACAACTACTACTACTGCTACTACTACTACTACTACTACTACTACAAATAATAATAATAATAATAGGTAGTAGTTATAATGATCTCAATAACAACCATAAACTATATATATATATACAGACATGTATATATATATATATACATACATACACACATACATAAGTATGTGTATATATATATATACATACATACATACATTTTCATGTCTACACATATATGCGTTAACTATATATATATATCGATAGATATGGGTAGTTCTTAAACAGGGTCCCTTTGGGGGTCCTTTTTGTAAGGGTGCCGTACTATATTTGGGACCTAACAAGGGATCCTAATTTAGAGAACTACCAACCCTCAACCCTAAACCCTACAACCCTAACACCCTAAACCCTAAAACAACCCTAAACCCTAAACCCTAAAACCCTAAAACCCTAAAGAAACCCTCTAAGCCCATGCAGCGAGCGCCAGATGTTCGAGCCTCCGCGAGCTGCCGATTCGTCTCTGCAAGCTGCCTCTGCCTGGCAAGCTTTCAGCTTCAGGGTTTCGGGTTTAGGGTTTAAGGCTATCTAAACCCATTCGGGTTGAGGGCTTGAGGGTTTAGGGCTTTAGGGCTTAGGGTTCAAGGTTCCAAGGGTTTAGGATTCAGTTTCTTTTTGGAATGCTTTTTTCTAGCCCGTTCCCGCTGAAGAGGGAACAGGGGTTGATATCAGGGCCTTAAGAATTGGAATGGGGTTCCTTTCAAGGGTTCTTTACAGGGTTCTATAAGGGTTCAGTGTACGGGCCTGAGCACTCGGAAAAGAGCGCTGGGGTACTCTATGCTCCAAGGCATGTGTGAAGGACCCGAATCCCTCACCTATGAAAGTGAAAGATGCCGGAGTGACGTCTCCTTGATTTTCAAGGCCAATTCCTCAGCCCTGGCTGCTTCAGCAACTGCCTGCAGGCAAGGGCGGGCGCTCCGGCGGGCGGGGGTATGTTCCTGTTTTGGGTTTAGGGTTCAGGGTTTAGTAGGGTTTAGGCCTAAACCTCAACCCTAAACCCTAAACCCTAAACGCTAAACCCTATACCCTTCAACACTCCTGAGGCCGCCACCAAGTGATCCTTCTTTTCTGCATCCTGGCGGGCCCCATTGTGCAGAAGACATGGTCGACCCAGGAAAGTTTTGTCGTTTAGGGCTACAGGGCCTTACGTAGGATTTCATGGCTTGGGGTTGTAGGGCTCTAGGGTTTAGGGTTTAGGGTCTAGGGTTTAGGGTTTAGGGTCGAGCCAGGTGTGAGCCTGCGACGACATGAAAGCTCTAGCCGGCTGCAGGTAATGTCATATATATATATATATGTATATACACATATACACATATATATCTGATATACATATATATATATATGATACCAATCTAGATCCGCTTCATGGCTCGTCATTGGAACTGTCTACCCACGGACCTGGAGCAACTTCTGCGCTATCTGTCGCTCGCGCCGCGACTGCTGCAGAGCCTGAATCCATTTTGCGAGGTGGCTTTTCGAGCGTACGAATCATGCCAGGGTCCTTGGGTTTTTTACGGCATAACGACTCTAGAATGGCAGAGGTGAGGGTAATCATCGCGATGGAGACTGACCGACCGACAGCGCCGGGGTCTTATACTTTGCCTACGCTGCAACTACAAGACAAGACCTACTGCCGTTGACAGCAGCATCACACGCGTGCCGTGCCAAACCCTCAATGTGCGCAGCTGGGACGAAACCCTTCTAGAAGGGTACAAAGATTGTAGCTTGTGTTGGTATTTACCATGTAACAGGGTGACACAACCTTTTTGGGAGAGACCAGAGCTGGTTTGTGCTGGTGATCACTACTACGGCGATGACGACGTGCTACTATGGCGGCAATGACGACCACGACAGTTGATCGGATTCCGTTTAGCAGTGTTCTCTTGGAACACAGTGGCGTTAGCAGTGACATCGAGCTAGACGAAAAAAGGCAGTGGCAACAGCAAAACAAAGAGTACTGGTAGCAGGTCTATCTATAGCATTACTGACATCAAACAGCCGCCACACAGCCACGATCAGAGCCAGAGGGAGCAGGAGCAGAAGCGGCAGCAACAGGACAGCTGCCACCAGCATCAGCAAAAACCTGTACACACGATAGCAGCAACAACACATACATCATCAGTCAGTACAACGGCAAGCAACGGGCGCCGTCAGAAGTAGCATCAGCAGCATAGGACGTAAACCTTGTATTAGCCCTGTGGGCTCGCAGTTGCAGACCAGACGAGTAATGTAGGGGCCTTGATAATTAGAATAGGGTTTTGGGGCCGATCATACTATATTATAATAAGGAACCCCTAAAATAGTATAGGTAATTACTAGGGCTCCTACAGGTAATTATTAGGGCCCCTATATTACTCGATCACACGTCTTCGGATTCTCACTTCAGAACAAGTCCGCTGGAACGAGAATGTCCGGCTATGCAAAGATGCTTATTCAACCCTACACTCTTAAGCCCAAGCCCTTAACCCCTAAACCCGAAGCGCAGCCCTTGAACTCTATACCCAAAACCCCAAAACCCTACCCTAAACCCTAACCCCTAACCCCTAAAAACTAATCCCTAAACCCTAAACCCTAAACCCCTGAACCCCGCCTCTTTGAGCTCCATGACCTGCAGAAAAGGAATTCCGTGCACCGGCTGGTTTAGGGTTTAGGGTTTAGGGTTTAGGGTTTAGGGTTTAGGGGTTTAGGGTTTAGGGTTTAGGGGCTGGGCCGACCGGAGTTGTGGGGCTTAGGATATACGGTTTGTGGCTTAGGATATCTTAGGATATAGGGTTTGGGGCTTAGGATATGGGAAGTTCTCTAAATTAGGGTCCTTTCTACAAGGGTGCCGTACTATATTGAGGACCTAGGGTTTCGGGTTCAGGGCTTGGGGTTTACGGTTTTGTTCAAGTTTTAGGGTTTAGGGCCCAGGGTTTCGGGATTTTAAGTCTAGGTAGCAACAGAACTGAGCAGCAGGTACTCTGACTATGGCTTCAGGTGAGACTTTGCAAAATCGTCGAACCTGGCCTCGTAACGTGCCCTCGCTGCTTGGACCCACAATGCTCGGGCATGGTCGAGTTGCGAAGCATCCTGGACGTCGGCCTGCCCATCCGTGCTCTTGAGGGTTTAGGGTTAGGGATTTAGGTTTTGGGGTTTAGGGTTTAGGGTTTAGGCTCTACTCTAAATCAGGGAATGAGGGACCGTGGCCACAAGTACAAGGCCAGCAATGTCGTGACTTGCAAATAAACAAGACCTTCAGCATGTCGTACCACGAGCAAGCGGTTCCCTGACAAGCATGGCAGCCCGTACAGCAGCAATATGAAGCATGAGCAGAAAACAACAAACCAAATGCCATGGCAATAATGAAATATTCTACCGAGAAGCACATAGCTGCTTAGCTACTTCTGGTGATGCGCAGCAGTATGCGGCAAGATGTCCAGAAGACTGCAAATAATATGTCACAATGTTCGGTGCCGTGAAGAGATTCAGAACCATATCGTTCTACATACATGTAAGTATGTACTTGCATACACTGGCGTACACATCCGCATTTAAGCAGCAGATACTGTACATTCCGGAACATGTGCGGAACATCAAAACTGCTTGCAAAGTTCATGAACATGGGCCACAGTGAGTTTGCACTTCTGCTGTCCGCAACCCCCTCGTCAAGAGAGTGGTCTAACCCGCTTCAGCAATACTTACCGCATGAACAACCTTGCACGACGTGTACCCATGCATGCTGCGCAAGATGATTCAAAACACATACAACTGAATGTTGCAGAGTGGCTTAGCTGGTATGCACATGTATACAGTTTCAGAACGCAATGTAGAAGAACGTGACGTATAAGACTGATTGATACTGTACCGCAACGTCACCTATGCTCAAGGAAAACACCACACTACTGCACCCTACAATGCAGTTTAGTCAGATTTCGAAGCTTGAGCTGAGCAAGCATAAGGGTATGTAGAGGTGTCTGGTCATGCGATGTCATGCGAGTCATGCGTAAAGAGTCAGAGACTACGGCTACATCGACTACGCAACTAACAGCAAAAACAGATCTAGTTCCGCACAATAGTTTACAGCGCAAAACTACAGTCTTTCACACCGTTACCTAGATAGCAGCAAGCACGAAAGCATAAGCCCTGAGACTGTCTTTTAGAGGTATCGGTGACATCAGCCGTATCTAGTGACTAACCCTTTACAGCACATATACGACAGGCATGCTAGATATTGCAAATCATGCAGTGTCTACATATAAACATTCACATGACACTACACAGCAGAGCCGACCACAATTAGAGAAGCAGCTGAAACATGCAGGTACATTAACAGACCGGAAAGGACGATTTGTAGGCTGGCGGCTCTCCGGTGGCCTCGCTACAGCATTCCCCGGTCCCTGCCATTGCCATGCGGGCGCTCCTGACCACAACTTGCAGTACAATATGCATTATGAGGTTCATGTTTACTGCTTCGGGTTCAGCTTGTGGGGAAAATCAAGGCATGATCTGGCTCCCCTTAGACATGCCGAACAGGCTGTTTCGCTAGACACTCCTGGCTCCTGTAGACCCTGAAGTGTAGACTGTAGAGTCGATCTCCACGAACGGACAACAAACGAGCAATGTGCACTGAAAGCACAGAGAGACACATATGCATGATGCATGAAGATGCACTTCTAGATTCAATATGTACCTAAACATGGATGCATGTCCGGTACACAGGCACGTATGCAAGTATGCATTGCATCTTTCGAATTGCGTACATGCCGACAGACAAATCTCTAAAGGTAGGTGTACATATAATTCTTGTATATGTAGTATGTACACACGCAGTCCATAAATCAATCAACCAACCAATCAATCAATCAGTCAGTAAACCAATCAAACAAACACACACAAACACAGAGACTTGCGGACGGACGCACATAACAGTCATGGTAAGCATCATCACAACAGAAACAACTACCTAACTACCATGAGATCCTGCCGCATGCTACCCGGCTGCCGTTGCACTCCGGCCTGGCAGGTAGATAACCCAACTTCCACGGCCAAAACTATCGAAAATGGCCTGGTTGGGGTGAGGAGCTCTGTAGCTGCTTCATAGGAGCCGAAAGAGACGACAAAAAAGGGTGAGAATCCAAGAAATTCAGTCTGTCCTACTTGGTTCAAAGCAGAAGGTCTACTTCTATCGAGTCTTCAGGGGGTATCTCTCGTTTTTAATGCGGTGATCCGACTACTACAGTGTGCCATGCCAGGCAAGCTCATTGCGGGTCACCTTTTTCGGTTCAGCGGCCCGGTGTGTTCGAGCCACATTAACTGACAAACTTCTAGACCTACCGAATCCTACCAACCTACCTTGGTCCATTTAGGACATTCTTGCATGCGGCTAGATTCCAGATGAGTGACCGATCGGATGCCGGAACACCATGATTCGGAACAGGGTGGACCCAGCACACCAGCACATAGGATGACGAGGCCCCCGGCTTTTAGCCAAGCGGGGCGATGGGAACGCGTGCATTCATTAGCGGTCCGCTGCAGTGATGGCAGCCGTGATGGGGATCAATGGACCTGCAAGTGCAGCATGTGTCCCCAAACCCGAAACCTCTAAACCTTAAACCCATGAGGCTAAGAGAGTCCATCAGGCCTCATCGCTTGCCCGCTGCGGTCATCTCATCCAGCTGCTGGATCTGAAGGGCATTAGTACGTTATGCTTTCTTTTCCTGGTCTTGAACTACAACATATATTTTATGATGTTCCGTTTATGCTAAGTTTTAATATTTTTCACTATACGAAAGTATATCATACGATACTATATTACTGTAGTCTGTTCTTATATTATACGTTCTTGAGTTGGCCAGGAACCATGCCGGCCGTCACACGCTGCCCAGTTGGGGTTCGGACCCAATCGGCTTCCCAGTCTGGCTCGGCGTCATCTGCCTACACATTTTTTTGGTTTGGGGGGGGGGGG
>CAJNDV010031426.1:0-18675 GCA_905221635.1 Symbiodinium sp. CCMP2456 | reverse complement strand
CTCCTCCTGCTGCTGCTACTACTGCTGCTCCTGCTGCAGCGACTCCGCTTGTGATGCACCTACAACATTGATCTCCTTCCCGACGATGCCACTGAGAAACGGCAGCAATCCTATAATAACAGGTGCGGTTGATGATGATGATGATGATGATGGTGATGATGATGGTTTCATGGTGATGATGATGGTGATAGTGATGTTGTTGATGATGATGATGATGATGATGATGATGAGAAGCTTGGCTTTGACAACACCACCCCGCCAATAACAATAGCAGCAGGAGCAGTGCAGGATACGTGATGCTCCTACTGGTCATCTCAGTAAGTAGTTCGACGACCTACAGATCATTCAAACATTCAGTCGCCATGCAGCTGGAAGTAAGAGGCCGCCCTTGTAAACACCATCCTGTACTTGAAAACTCACATGCGGAGCCCAAAGCTCAAAACCAAACCCCTGCATCTGAAACCCTCAACCCTAGAGCCTTGGGCGCAGTCCCACCCCATCCTCAAACCGAAATCTCGTCTCTAAGCCCGAAACCTACAGTACTCCTCGGCCCTGAACCCTGAACTTAAAGCCTAAGCACTACCACTTTCATCCCTCGAACTCAAGACAGAAATGCGTAAACTAAGATCAAACCCAAGGCCATCAACCGACAACCTAGACCCCGAAGGCAATGCGAATCTCTGAACCTCTAGCCCCTGTTAAACCCGTCTGCCTAAGACCCAGAACCCTAAAACCTAACCTCAAACTCAAAACCTCAAACTCTAAACCCTAAGCCCGAAACCCTAAACCCTAAACCCTAAACCCTAAACCCTAAACCAAAGCAAGGGCGCAGTCCCTGACCTTCGCGGAGTTTACCGAGACAGCTTTGGCTCTGCGCGACGCCAACACGGCGACGGCCGCTTGTCACAATGGGTGCATGGCGAGGTCTTCAATATTACTCGGAAGTTGCGACGACCATTAAAAAATATTTATACATGTATATATATATATATAAATACATATATATAGGATGTTGGGTGTGCGAGGTCGGGTAGAGTGAGTACTTAAAGGATCAGGGAACATACTAAGTAGCAGGACTTTGTGTACCTGAGTCGCGGTTAGGAGCTGCAGAGTGGAAATTCCATATGCGACCAAGTTGGTAGGGTCTTGATCCTTGAAGTAGCGCGCGGCAGTCCGTAGCATCAGAATTTTTTAAAACAATAGACCCACCCCCTTTTTAAGACCTGAACCCTAAACCCTAAACCCTAGAGCCTAAAACCTAAACCCTAAACGCTAAGCCTTCACTCCTATACCCTAAACCCTAAACCCTAAACCCCAAACCCTAAACCTTCACTCCTATACCCTAAAGCTTTCACCTCTCCCGGGTCGTGGCCCTAATGTACTGTAAGCTCAGGTGGTGAGGCGGATATACAAAGGAACTCAAACAAGCAACAAAACCCTATCCCTAAGCCCTTCAACCCTAAACCCTAAACCCTAAGCTTTCCCTAAACCCCTAAACCCCTACACCTCTAAACCCCTGAACCCCTGAACCTCTAAACCCTAAACCTTCCCTGAACCCCTAAACCCTAAACCCCTAAACCCCTAAACCCCTAAGCCCTAAACCCTTAAACCCTAAACCCCTAAGCCCTAAACCCCATAAACCCCCTAAGCCCTAAACCCCTAAACCCCTAAACCCCTAAACCCCTAAGCCCTAAACCCTTAAACCCTAAACCCCTAAGCCCTAAACCCCATAAACCCCCTAAATCCTAAACCCCTCTAGCCGCAGTATCCCCAAGATAAGGTCCGAGACATCAACCAGCTGGCAAAGCGCATGATCGCCGAGCTCCGTGGCACCGTCGGACAGCTGCGGCTCGGCTTACTCTTAGGCTTTGCGGCCTTAGGGTTCAGGGTTCAGGGTTCAGAGTTTAGGGTTTAGGCTTTAGGGTTTAGGGTTTAGGGTTTAGGGTTCAGGGTTTAGGGTTTAGGGTTTAGGGTTCAGGGTTTAGGGGTTTAATCTAGTTGCCTAAATACATACCTATAGGGTTTTGGGGGCTCCTTGTTATAATTGTGGTATGTTATCCCCCCAAAACCCTATTCTAATCATTATGAAGGCCCCTACATCAGTGCTTTGGAGTTTGGCGGCTTCAGGATGCAGGGGTTTGGGCCTCAGGGTTTAGGGCTTCCGGGTTATTTATGTAGGGGTTTGGGATTTATGCCTTAGGGTTTAGGGCTTCCGGGTTATGTAGGGTTTAGGGATTCAGTCTTTATATGGGTTTAGGGCATGCGGGTTTAGGGATTTACGGATTTCGGGTTTCGGGCTTATGGGTTGGGGTTGGGAGTCTCTAACGAGTCTGTGCACCGGGTCCAATTTTTGTCCCTACCCTGGCTTGAACCAGCATTGGTTCGCTGTTTATGAGCTCTACACGATTATGCAGCTTATGATAGCCTTTGTTGGATACTGTTGGTTTTCATAACATGGTGGTTTCTCTACATCAGCACCGAGGTTCAGGGTCATTTTGTGGGTTTTTTTGGTGTAGTTTCGCGAACCTCAAAACCTACTTCTGAACTTTCGACGTGAAGCCACGCAGAAGTCTGAGCTTTGTGGTGGTGGACAGGATTCGGATGGTCGCTCAAGCGTTGGGGTCGGGGTCGGGGTTTAGGGTTTAGGGCCTTAGGGTGTAGGGTTTAGGGTTTAGGGTGTAGGTGTCTGAGGTTCAGCTTTTGGGGGTTGTAGGCCTTGGGGTTTGCCTTTGAGGTGAGTGGCCTAAGTCTCTGGGGAATCAGTTGTTTATCGAGTTTTTCGGCGTGGGGTTTGAGCTGGAGTCTCATTATACCCCTAAACCCTAAACCCTATACAGACCCTTTTTGGAAGAGACCTGAACTCGAAAAGTCCTAGGCCCCAACTCATACCATAAGCCCATAGCAGTTCAGGGTTTAGGGGTTTAGGGTTTAGGGACTAGGTTTCAGGGGTTAGGGTATGGCAACAGTTATTGCAACCCTGCGAAGAAAGACCCCGAGTAGCGCAAACGCAGTTTAGAAGCCTCTCAGGACCCTTTCGTCCTAGTCAGTATTAGGGAGACCCCTTAAAGAAGACCCTTCTTAACCCTGCTGTTTGGCTCTCTTCAAAGGGACCTCATTGAGAGGGTCTTTATCCCCAAGGGTCCCCCTAAACCCTAAACCCTAAACCCTAAACCCTAAACCCTAAACCCCCTAATCCTAGCTTTTACTTAATAGAAAGCCGTATACCACGAACCCGTAGAGGGGCCCCGAGGGGTTCCTGATCTAATGGCTTTGGGTTTAGGGTTTAGGGTTTAGGGTTTAGGGTTTAGGGTTTAGGGTTTTCAGGTTTCCTTTAAAGGAACCCTTTACGCCTATGGAAACCTGTTTTGAGAAGCCCTTTAAAGGGAACCTTGCAAAACTCCTTTCCGGGGATCTGAGGAATTCGAAAATCAAAGAGAAGCGCCTCAGACGCCGCCAGCAGGGTTCTTCGGAGTTCACTGCGTTTCGGGCTTTGGGCAGGCTTCTTCGGGATTTGGGGCGGTTTCCTAAAGTTAAACGTTTCGATGAAGGGAGGTGGAGGAAGCCCGAGGTAAGATTCCTCACCCAATAGATTCTTCATCCCACCTAACAAAAGGGGCCCAAAATATATATAGGGGCCTTACTAACTAGAATAGGGTTTTCGGGTATAACATATTATAAGTAGAATAAGGAACTCCCAACAGAATAATGGTGATTATTAAGCAACTTTCGAGGCCCTCGTCTTGGAGCAGCTACTTGTTCGGGCTGAGGTTTCATGAACCGTCCTCGATTTAGGATTCCGGGCTTGGTGTGCGACTTCTTAGGTGGATGTAGGATTTCGCCGACGGCATTTTGGGGCGCAGAGGTTGAGCGATGAGCTTGCTGCCGAGACGGCAGACTCTCACATCCCAGAACTGACTACTAGGTATCGATGTGGGACAACTTTTAATTCCCTTATTGTGTAATAAAGAGCCCTTATTATAAACAAGTTTTTGGGACACTTGAAATCGACACCTAGTATAGCTTCGGGACTAGACAGCAGGTAGGACTCGTATGGTTACTCGTGGAGAAAGCTGGGTCCGGGCCTTGGGGGGCTTAGGGTTAGGGTTTAGGGTTTAATACTTTAGGGTGAAGATGAGAAGGTGAAGTTGGATTGGTCTGCTCGTCTGAGCTCATTCGGCGAGGCGCAAAGTTTACGGTTAGGGCATGGTGGCACATACCATCAGTGTTTATGTATATATATATATACACACATACATATACATGTTTATACATATGTATGTATGTATATATATATATAAAGAGAGAGAGAGAGAGAGAGAGAGAGGGGGAGAGAGAGAGAGAGGGGGAGAGAGGCGGTGGGATGTGTACTAATGGCCCTCTATGTACTTGTAGTGAATAAATCTACCACCCCACCCCACCCCAAACAAAACAAAAACAAGCACACCAGCAAAACAGACGTATTCTAGCAACCTAAATATGTCTGAGGGTTTTGGGTTTAGGGTTTGGGATACCTTTAACCTTCTGTCCGGCCGCACTGGGGAGAAAATGAATAACGACAACTAGACTTTAAGAAGCCCTAGGTGCTAAAAACCCCAATCCTTAACCCTAAACCCTAAACCACACCCCGATACACTGCTGGACATAAGCTCCAAGGACCGGAAGCAAAGACAAAGTGAATCTGAAGAATTTCCGTGCCTCGGCTACATCTCGGAGTTTTCATCTTGGGGGCTATATAGTGGTTGCGTGAGCTCGAGTAGGTTGGGTCCCCATGATTATCATGCACGTGTGTATGTAGATGTAAGATGTATACACGCACACACCGTATGAACCCAATCTGAAGTATCCAACTGCATGCAATGCGTACATGTCGCGGTTCTAGGTGCTTTAGAGCTCCAAGGTCAGAGTTCGACGTTTGAGGTTTGGGGTTTGGGTTTAGGGTTTAGGGCAGGGCTTGGGGTTTACGGTTTAGGGTTTAGGGTATGGTTCAAGATCTGGTGTTTGCGGGTTTTTGGTTTGGCGTTCCAAAGGGCGTAATGTCTTGGCGCAAAGCTTTGCTTTACGGTTTATAAATAGTGCTTGCCTGAACCCTAGAACACAAACAGCTTTAGAAATCCCTCTTGCTACACATACATACGTATCTATAGACAGATAGGTAGATAAATAGGTAGGTAGATAGATAGATCGATAGACCGACAGATCGATAGACCGATAGATCGATAGATCAATAGACAGATAGATAGATAGATAGATAGATAGGTAGATAGATAGATCGACCGATATGCTTAAGACGACTTGAGATTGTAGGCTTTCAGGGTATTTGGGTATGGTTCAGGCCTGGTTGGTGTCTTGTGAGACTTGCTTTCTTAACATGTTTTGTGGCTTTCACTGTAACCGTTTCGCGTCGTCCGTGTCGGCTGCAGGCACTCTTGGATTTGAGGCTTTAGCTTGGTGGTCTGACAGTTGGGCACGGCCTCAGAGGCACGGAAAGGTATGGAGAAGCACGAAAGAGAAGGAGGAGGGCCGGGGGTAGGGGGAGAGGGAATTTATGTCAAAGACTTTCTGTAGATGAAGGACGCCCCGACAACCACCCCGCAGGAAGGAGCGGCTCCCTGTAGTATTGGGGCAAACCGAAGGTTGTTTTGTATAGGAACCTCTTTGGGCGAGGAACTATTCTAAAGCGGAGACTCTAAACTAGACCCTATAGCCTCACAGGCGCAACCACATCTCATAATCTAAGCCCTAACCTGAAGTCCCAAGACAGACGCGGCCATGCCCTGAATCTAAACCCCCCACAGCCCATAAGAACCTAAACCCTGATCCTTAAACCCTCACGCCCCATAAACCCTGAATCCTAAACCCTAAACCTTATATAAACCCTAAACCCTAACCCTAAACCCTAAACCCTAAACTCTAAACCCTAAACCCTAAACCCTAAACTTTGAACCCTAAACCGTGCATTTGGCAAGGTAAGAGATGACCGTGATTGTCTGAAGCTCAGCTGCCCTCGCCACAGAAGACCTGCTCGCACGCATACAGGCTCCTAAAAGATAGAACTTGGATTCATGATAGGGTGATTAGTGGTGGTTGGGTTCCTGCTATACCTTGCAGACAGCAGGATACTGCTGTTCCAATTTTCTGGCAGTTGCTTTGTTCCCTTCCGCCGCACTTCTTATCATGGTTTACGAGATTGTCGTCAGCCTTGACCCCCCGTGCGGACAGTATGTAAGCGTATTTTGTAACCTTCTTTGTAAGACTGTAACAAGAGCCCTACCAGTAACCCTCATGGTAACCCTTGAAAAGAGGCCCTTATAGTAACCTTGTGGAAGGAAACCTTAACAGTAACCCTACTGGGTCAGGGCTGGAAGCTTAGAGCTGGGGATTTGGAGGCTTGGAGCTTAGTGCTGAATATATTCCCTAAGGGTTTAGGGTTTAGGGTTTAGGGTTTAGGGTTTAGGGTTCCTAACCCTATTCCAACCCTAAGTCCTGAACCCTGACCCCTAAATCCTCAACCCTACAGACTGACTCCTTCCATATGGCCCCCTGAACCCTAAACCCCACAGACTAAATCCTTACATATGGGTCCCTCAACCCTAAACCCCAAGCCGTACACTCTACACTGCAAAAGTGAGCCTAGACGGGCTATATATATATATATATATGTATGTGTATAACTTCACAGATAGATAGATAGATAGATAGATAGATAGATAGATAGATAGACAGATAGACAGATTCTGAATAGGCTTCACGTGTAGGGCGCAGAGGTTTAGGGTTCAGAGTTTAAAGTTATTACGACACTTCAGGTGCAAGTACAAGTCCCCCGAAGTGTTGTTGGCGAGGTTTAAAGCGGCTTGAAGTAGAATTTCAAGGATGTTATACATACTCGAACAGATAAAGCACCCTGAACAAAACCCTAAACCCTCAAAAGTACTTGACTTCCTGGGACCCTGATGCGTCATCACGAAACCTCTGAGCCCTAAGCCCTACACCCTAAACCCCTAAACCCACAAGGTCCTCTGATGATGGTGAAGCAGCGGAAAGCTGAAACCTGCCAGAGCAGCGAAATGGAAGATTAGGCGTCTGTTAGGATTTAGGGTTTAGGGTTTCACCGAGCTTAGATAGTAGGGGATCGGGCTTTTAGGGCTTACTGTAGGGTTTAGGGTTTAGGGCCTATAGTCTCCCTCGTAGTCCTTATTCTGGTTAAGCCAGTTTTTATGTTTAGGATGCTATGAGGTAGCCCCAAAAGGGAGCTACAATGGAGACTAGCGGTATGGTTCTGTGCGGTGAAGTTTCAGGTGGAGGGTTTGGGTTTAACACGGTTTGAGGCATTGAGCACGTTAGCTTGGAGTTTCCTGCATCTGCATCCAAACTGTTCACCCTGAACGGTACCATAAACCCTAAACCCTAAACCCGACACCCTAAACTAAACCCTACACCCTATAGACCCTTAACTGCTCGAAGCCCGAGCCCGGGATTTTAATTTGGATGCTGAGCTCTCAGAAATCCTAAACCTTAATCCCTGATGAAACTGTGAAGCCTTGGTTGAGCGCTTGGGGCGCAGCAAGGTGGCTCGTGGGGGGTCTTGGAAGTACAATCTCGGGTTAGGTTATTTGACCCTAACCCCTAAACCCTAAACCCCTAAACCCTAAAATCAATTATTTGTTTTAGGCTTGTTGGGTTTTGCTTTTGTGGCGTCAAGGCTTAAGAGTCAGCTCAGGGTTTCATATCTGTTAGGTTTGGGAGTACCCAGACCTTCCAATACCCCTTAACGAAGGAATATACGTTCAATCACAGTCAGGATCCTACCATAAGAAAAAGATATACTCCTTAAAGGATATTGGAAGGTACGGGTATAGAGCTTCAGGGGTTCAGGGGTTTAGGGTCACAGAAGGTGCAAAGGAAGCGTAGCTAGCTTCTGGCAACCGGGCCTCATCCAACCCACCCGGCCCCAGTCCGCATACAAAGAAAAACGGGCACCACACCCTAAACCCTAAACCCTAAATGCTAAACCCGAAACCCTAACCCTAAACCCTAAACGCTAAACCCGAAACCCTAACCCTAAACCCTAAACGCTAAACCCTAAACCGAACAGCCCAAAGCGACTCGATGCTCTGGGAAGAAGCGCCTTCTGCTTGCGCCCAGACTTTGGAAAAGCTTCCAAACATGGAACGCCTGCAGCTCTAAGGAGTTGAGGGGTTTAGGGTTCTAGGGTTTAGGATTTGGGGTTTAGGGTTTAAGGGTTTAAGGGTTTAAGGGTTTAGGGTTTAGGGTTTAGGGTTTAGGGTCTATAGGGTTGAGGGTTGAGAGTTGAGGTGTGCAGGTTTGCGGGTTAGGATAAAGGGTTTAGGGTTGAGGGTTTGGGGTTCGGGGTTTAGGGTTTAGGGTTTAGGGTTGAGTTGAGAGTTGAGGTGTTCAGGTTTTAGGGTTAGGATAAAGGCTTTGGCTCCGCCGACCCCTACCGTATGATGGGGTCGATGTTGAGCTGTTGGCAAAGAGACCTCCAAGCAGCCGCGGGTCATGAACGGAGGAGGGGCAAGGGAAATCTGCTTGGGGTTTGGGGCTTGGACGTGTTGAAACTTTGATATACCCTATACCCTAAACCCTAAACCCTTGTTGCTGTGCCACTGTTACGGCCTGGGAGTCGTAGTTCAATCCACACCCAAGGCTACATCCACCCCAAAGCCTTTGGCACAGACAAAACTCTAAATTCCGAACCTGTTTCGGGTTCAGGGAGGTTCCCCTATATTACTGAGCCCTAAGCCCGATTTGTAAGTACTTCGACACCTGCTCCTCCAACTTACATGCTTGGAGGATCATGGGACTTAGTAAGTATGCGTATAAGTACTTTCATTGGAGCCACGGTTTAGAGTTTAGGGTTTAGGGTTTAGGGTTTAGGGTTTTTGGGGTCATAAGTAGTTATAAGCATAGTTATCCTGATAATAACCTTGGTTACCAGGTCCCATGATCCTTTAAGTACCCTAAACAATAAACCCTAAACCCTAAACCCTAGACCCTAAACCCTAAACCCTAAACCCTAAAAGTTGCCAGGTCCCATGATCCTTTAAGTAGGGCGGGGACGGGGAGCCCCCCCGCCCAGAAATGGGCGCAGCAAGCCAGTTCGTGGATCCTGTGAACGTTTCCTGCCTGTCTTTAATATGGGAGTTTCGGAAAATTAGGGGTACCTTATTTTGGGGTCCTTATAATAAGGAAACTACTATTTGGGTTGCTATGTTAGGGTCCCCTTTTTTGGAAGCCCCCATATAGGGGCCTTAATAATTAGAGTAGGGTTTTGGGGCCCATACTACTCTAGTTATAATAAGAAACCCCCAAAATAGTATAGGTAATTATTTAGGCCGCTACATTAGGTGTTTGGTAGTATTCAGGGTTTACGTAGGGCTTAGGTAGCAGGGGGAGGATTCACTGTCTTTAGGTGTCTGTTACGGCTTCGGGTTTAGGGTCTTAACCTTGTTTAGGTAGCAGTGGATAGGGTTTACAGGGCTTAGGGCCTACTGTCTCCATTGTAGTTCTTTTTGGTTAAACCAACTTGGTATTCAGGATCCCACAAGGGAACCATAGGGAACCCCCTAAAAGGAACTGCAATGGAGACTATAGGTAGAGCTGAAGGGGTTTCGGGTGGAGCTAGAAGTCTGGGCTGCAGGATGATAAAGCTTCCACGTTTGCGGTTCCGGGTTTTGAGTTTAGGGGTTTTGGGTTTAGGGTTTAGGGTGATGGGGAGGAGCAGGGTCCAGAATTAAGTTTCAAGCCAGAGGTTCGGCGAGTCAGGCCTTGAGTTTTGGCGGCTTAGGGTTTTCGGGTTTAGTGGTGGTGGTGGTGGTGGTGGTGGTGGTCAGTAGTACGTAGTCCGTCGTCGTCGCCGTTTCTTTGTTCTCCGTTGCGCTGCTGTTCATTGTCAGTCAGCACCATACCAAGGTATTGAATTCTACTTTGCTGGGTTAGAGGCTGATTGGCCTATCTTGATCCGAATTCGAGACGAGCAGGAACCAGTGTCTTTTGCCTAAGGCAAATCGCTGCCAATCCCAGCTGTACGATATACCCAGAGGGTCCATATACACTACCATTATGGAATAAGGTCCCAGAAGACCATCCCGATGTTGTGGGGACCTAATTCCATAATAGTAGTACATATGGACCCTCGTGGATAGCTGCTGCACGCAAAGTTGCGGACTTAGGCAGACTTGGGGCTAGCATTTGCATGACAGGGCTCCTTCGCTGTCTGCAACCGCATGTCAAGGACTCAACGTGCAATCCTGCAACCTCTCCCAGATAATATAGGGGCCTCAATAATTAGAATCAGGTTTTGGGGTGTATGATACTATGATTCTCATAAGGACCCCCCAAAAAACAAAATAGTAGTGGTAATTAGTTAGGCCTACGTTAACCATAGTATAATAAGCCGCTCACATATGAAAGCCCCCGGGCCCCCGACGTGCACTTCCATTTCGTCGATTTGCACTCATCCTGTTTAGCGGCCGCCCCACAATCGGTGACTGCTGCTTTAGGGGTACTTGCGAAAAAATCCTTAGCTTTTGGCTACTATACTCCCCAAGGAACAGCTAAAACTGAGTTTTTGCTAAGGTCCCAAGTTCAGTTTTGTTCCTTGTCAAGTGCCTCGCTGTCTGAATTCTGTTTACTTCGAGGGGTAAGGGTTAGATGATGCGTACACCATGCCAGCGCATGTGAACATCCGAGCCGACTGGACCCAGCATGCTGTAACTAATCAGTACGTGTCTTTCATGCGGTCTTGTATAGGACTTGGGCCATCGGCCATGGGAGTTGGAGTTTCTGGACTATTCAGTATCCCCGTATGCAAACTTAATGCTGAAAAATGCTGGTCCAAAACCCGCAGATATCATTGTCTGAACCCTCTTGTTTCGTGGGCTCTTGGGTCTCAAACGCTATGTGTATATTCGAAAAAAGCAAGCATCAAGCTCCCAGTGCCACAGGCCATGCTAAGTAAGCAGAGTTCTAGCCCTGGCTGCAGTCGGTCATAGGCGTCATAGGTCTCATTTTTTGGTGATGAGGTTCTGTCTTACGCGTGCATCTGCTTGAGCTTCTTGGGCTATGTCTATCTAGCCTATGTGTGAGGGTTTCGGGGCTTGGGAGTTTTGCTGCTGAGTTCAAGGGTCTTGAGAATTTTGGGCTGTCTGCGTTGAGAGCTTTGATTTTCAGCAAAGAAGCACATCATCATAAGCCCGTCACGAAAGTAAGACTTTAGAGCCCTGTAGCCTACAGCCTTGCAGTGTACACCCCCTAAAACACCTAGAGTCCTAAACCCTGAGTTTCAGCCATCCTCAGAATCCGAAGCATTTGCGTGCAGCAGCCGAGTCAGTTTTGTAAAGGGCCTTCGCGCGCTCGAGGCGCCAGCTGCATGCAGACAAGCGCCGAACGTATCCGTATCAGAGGGTGGCAGATCCTAGATGTCTAAAGTTAGGAACCCCAAAAAGAACATAAGCATAAGCATTTTATAGGCATATCCCTACGTTATTGGGCTTCATTATAAGGGGATTTATATGGGACATCCCTATCCTAATTTTTGCTTATGTGCTTTTTTGGGGCCCTATAAAGGAGTTTGCGTAATGTTGCACCGTGTATTGTGCCCCCCTAAAACCTAGACGAATGGCATGTTCGTTCGAACTCTAGACCCTGAGCCCAAAGCCCTGACCCCAAGCCTTATAGTTACCTTAAATCTCCATCGTATTTTTTTAAACCAACCAACCTTTTTTTAGGTTCCTAAGGGAAACCCCCAAAGTTGAGACTATAGGTAAGGCTCCGTCGCAAGATGTGGAAGGCGGCCCGGTGCGCATGCCTGCTCCTGATTTCTTGAGCAGTGGAGGCTGATTGAAGCTATTGGATTCTCATAAAACCTAAACCCTAACCCCTAAACCCTAAACCCTAAACCCTAAACCCTAAACCCTCAACCCTAAACCCTAAGAGAGCTTTACAGGGTTGCAAAAAGGGGCCTTAATCAAAGGGTTCCTGAAAGGGTTCTATAACGGAGGGCTGATCCCACCCGTGAGCCAGATCTTGCTAATCTGTAGTCAAATCCGAGGATCGGATTCACAGCCCTAAACAATAAAAATGGAACCCTGAACCCTGAACCCTAAACCCTAAACCCTAAACCCTAAACCCTAAACCCTAAACCCTAAACCCTAAACCCTAAACCCTGATCTCGGAATTCCCGGGCGCGGTTTCTGTAGGGTGTACCTGTAGTCTCCATTGTAGTTGTTTACAGTTTAGGGTGCAGGGTACAGGGCAAAGGGTACAGGGGTCAGGCAAAGGGTCTAGTTCAGTTCCGGTTTTCTGCTTCGTGCCACTTTAACAACCAAATCCCCTAAACCCTCAACCCTGAACCCTGAACCCTGAACCCACATCCCCTAAACCCTAATCTTTGTATACGCAGCTTTACCCGAAGCCCCTACGCGCTAACCCTTGAAGAGTAGGGTAGTGATTCAGAACTGAGGACAGAAGTTTGTTGCAAATCTGACTAGGGTTTAGGGTTTAGGGTTTGGGGTATTTTAGGGTTTAGGGCATAGGGCTTCGTCTGCTGGTTTCTTGCTTGTTTATATAGGAGCCCTAGCAATTAGACGAATTAGGTGAATTAGGGTGTTGGACATAGGAGCCTTATCAATGAGAGTAGGGCGTGGGTGGGGTCTACGATAAACAACTTACGGATTCCTGAAGGATAAAGTCACTAATTGTCCAGGCTAAATCCTAAACCCTAAACCTTAAACCCTAAACCTTAAACCCTAAACCCTAAACCCTATATTATCATGTCTTGGTTGGGCTATGGGCCTGATCTTCCAAACCAGGGCCGAGACCAATATGGGGGCCTAAATAGTTTCCTACGGGTTTAGGGTTTAGGGTTTAGGGTACTCTTGTGGGGGGGTCCTTATTATAATTATAGTATAATGGGCCCTAAAAGCACATTCTAATTATTAAGGCCCCTTCTTTCATGGTCACCAGCCTTCGTGCATTGCGAGAGCGACATCTCACAGAATTCGACCAGGTCGCCGTGTCCTGCTCTGTACTTTCTTCATGGTGTAGTTTGCACCACAATGCTGGAATTTCCGTGCATGCAGCCAGGGGGGGGCCGGAGAGTTTAGGGTTTAGAGCTCAGGTTGCCAACAATCCCAAACGTGATTCGTCTTGCCCCAAAGGGTCCTAAGTACCTATACATAGTAGAAAGTTATATAGGGGTTCTATGGTAGGAGTTTTTTTTTCGGTTTAGGTAAGCATCCCCCATGTAGGTGCTGAGGACCCTTGGGGCACGCCTTCGCTTTTCAAGCACCCAGAGCATCGTACGCCCTGAGCTGGTCTTCAAGTTGACGGGCACAGGCTAGGAGCAGCAAATAAAGTCTGTGTCATTCGGTACCTGTATTCTTCGTAGCCTGAGGTTTACGGTTCAGAATTTGCGACAATTTCATGGCAACCCCTATATTTTACGGCCCCAATTCATCGATGGATGCTGTGTGCTTTGGCAAAGCCATGCACATAACAGCAAGAAACCGTGCTCGCAAATGGAGAATAAGGCTTCGGGGTAACCACATCATACATTATACTACAACTAGACTTTCAGAATGAAGAACCCTACTATGTTACAGGGTGACAGAGCCACCATGCGTCGCCAGGATTTCCACTTCTGAGCGTTGAGGGCTTTAGGATGAATGCCAAGGCAAGGCTAAGGCAAGACCCCTTCCTTTCTCAGCCTTACCCGAAGGCTTAGGGTTTGGGGTTTAGGGTCCATGTGCCCAAATAGTATAGTACTTTGGCCCAAATTACATTCACGGACAACTTTTAAGGCCACAGTATATACTACTTGGAGACATGGACCCTTTGGGTTACAGAGCTGTGATGGGCTGCAACCTAAGCCCTGAACCCCCCAAGCCCTGAACCCTGAGCCCTGAACCCTAAACCTAGGCACTAAACCCTCAAACCCCAAAGGTTTAGGGTTTAGGGTTTAGGGTTTAGGGTCAAACCCCAAACCCTGAACCCGAAGCCATAAACCCTAAAACCTAAGCCCTAAACCCTTAATCCTCTAAACCCCAAACCGTAAACCCTAGCCTGGTTCCGAAGCCACGAAAGCCCACGGCCCCAAGCCTCGAACCCCCTAAACCCCATAAGGTTAAGGGTTTAGGGTTTGGAGGTTAAGGGTTTGAGGTTTAGGGTTTGGGGTTTGGAGTTTGGAGTTTAGGGGATTAGGGGTTAGGGTTTAGGGTTTTAGGGTTTCGGGTTTAGAGTTTAAGGTTTGGGGTTTGGAGTTTAAGGTTTAGGGTTTAGGGTGAAACCCCGCAAACCTCCAAAAGCAGCCCTGAACCCTCAACCGCAAACCATGAAGCATAGACCCTGAACCTTGAATCTCAAACCCTCAACCTTACCTTAAGAACCCCAAACCCACTTTTTTGTAGGTTCTTATTATAAACCCTAGTATGGGATTTATAGGGGCCCTACCGAAAAGTAGGTTTTGGGCTCTTAAGGTATAAATCGTAACACCGCAGCCTGAGATCTCCCCCAACCGAGTCTCCACGCCAAAATACGCCCGATCCGCCATGCTGATCCCGAACACCCTGAAGCCCTGAAGCCTTAAAAATGAAGCCCTGAAACCCTGAAGCCTTGAAAATGAAACCCTGAAGCCCTGGAGCCTTACAAATGAAGCCCTGAAGCCCTGAACCGCCTGAACCCCAAGCTGCAAAACTACATCTCAAACCCACAGCCCTGAAATCCAACATCTCGAGCTTATACATCCCCGATAGAAACCTTTCAAGAGACCCGTCAAGGAAACCTCGCCAAGCTGTATGTATAAAACCATGTTGAGCCCTTATCTTATAGAACCCCCAAATAACATATACAGTTCAGAAAATCCCAACGCACAAACAAAGCCAAAGCTTGAGCCCTAAATCCTACCCCCCAAGCCTTAGAGTCTACAGCCTAAACCAAAGCCTTACACCCCAAACCACAAACCCTAAAACCTAAACCCCAAACCCTCAGCCCCAAAGCTGAAGGCCGTAAACCCTCTCGAACCCACAAAGTCCATAAACACTAACGTTATGGAGTTAGGTCCCAAAAAACCATCCTTTATTACGGCTTGGGAGACCATAATAGTAGTATATATGGACCCTCTTGGTACCCTATACGGTAAGCGCTAAACCCCAAACCCCTCAACCCTAAACCCCTCAACCCTAAACCCCTAAACCCTAAACCCCTAATCCCTAAACCCCAAACCCTAATCCTAAACCCTAAACCCCAAACCCTAAACCCTAATCCTAAATGGGGTTTGATTGTTCTCCAGGAGGTTTGCCGCAAGCACTTCAGGCCCGCGAGCAGCCAAGGCTCTTTAACACCCCGAGCGTTTCCGTGGCAAAGTTGAGGGTTGAGCGTTTTGGTTTAGGGTTTAGGGCTTAGGAAAAGGTTAGGGTTTAGGGTTTAGGTTTAGGGTTGACGGTTTAGGGTTTAGGGAAAGGTTATTGTTTAGGGTTTTGGTGTTTAGGGAAAGTTTAGGGTTTAGGGTTTTGGTTTAGGGTTTAGGGTTTAGGAAATGTTTAGGGTTTGGGGTTCAGAGTTTAGGGTTTTGGAAAGCATTTACGGCTTTAATGTGATTGAATTCTCCTAAAGTTGTTGTTGGCTTTCGGAAAGGGGCTGGGCCTTCAACAAGGGAGTTGAAGCTTTGCTGTCCATAGTTTTGGGATGTTCTGGAAACGGATCCGGGTTAGCAGCGCGCCTTGCTTGCAGTTTTGCACGGGTTGAGGTTTATGGCTGAAGGACTTCAGTTGGGTTTTACAGCCGCTTTAGGCTTTAGCATTACATGTCTAGGCATTGCACTACGGTTTTGGTGAGTGCACATCGGGCACCTTCGGAATCCCGGTAAACCGTAAACAGCCAAAACTCCTAAAACCCTAAACCCCTAAACCCCTAAACCCGAAATACCGGAAATTCGGCATCCTGTTGGCTCATGCCCCGAAAGGTACAAGGGGGGGGGATCTTCACGTGAAGGAGCTCTGGCAAAGTGTAGGAGTTCCAGGGGCCCTAAAATTTAGGGTTGAGGGTTTAGGGTTTAGGGTTTAATTAGGGGTTTAGGGCTTAGGGTTTAGGGGTTTAGGGTTTAGGGTTTCGGGTTTGGGGTTTTAGGGTTTCGGGTTAAGGGTTTAGGGTCAAGGGTTCAGGGTTTAGGGGTTTCGGGTTTAGGGTTTAGCCCTTGGTGGTTTGTGGGCTAAATAAACGGTGAGGCGATTAGGCTTTAGGGTTTGATGGGGCGTTCGGCTTGAGGCTTTAGGTGCTTGCTTGTTCCGTGGTTGTTGCAACTTCTGGGGGAAGTGCCTCGGAGATACTTTTTTTGAGCATAGACCATGCCATGATCATGAACTGCTTCTTATCCTCCAGTTCAGTGGTAGTTCTTTTTAGGGTTTCGGCTTTATGGTTCAGGGTACAGGGTTGAGACCCCTCTTTGGATGACGGGAAGAAGAATCAACAAAGCACAGCCGAGCACTCTGAACCTGAACCCTAAACCCTAAACCCTAAACCCTAAACCCTAAACCCTAAACCCTAAAGAACAGAGCTTAAGGCCAAAGGTCCGATTGCCAGACTGATCCCGCAAGGTTGGGAAGACCTATGGCATTTGGCATTTTGCGCATTACCGAAACCCCAACCCCCAAAACCCGTCCTAAACCCTTATAAACCCCTCGAAACCCAGGCACCCAAAGTTTCGGGTTTAGGGCGAACTCCACTGTTTGTTCAAAGCACAAGAGATTCACATTCGCGAGGTCATGGCTCACACAGAAAGATCTGCCAAGGCCTGAACACTTTGTCTGAAGAGGCGACAAGGCCGGGCCTTCGGACTGTTCCAATGGCATCCTCAAGCTGGACTTAGACGGAGCCGACCAGGCGAAAACGCTTCTGCCTCGCAATTGCCTGGACCTCACACAGTCGAAACGGTTCTGTAATCTGTGGCGACCGCACTGCCACGTGATCGGCTGCATAATCCATGGCGTCACTTGGCTCTATCGCTGGACAGGAGTCTCAACTACGTGATGGTTGATGTTCATATTGTTCTGAACTGCATCGTTTACTTGTGAGGTGGCGGAAGTCCGAAACCCTGATGCTGGCAAAATGCCATAATGTAGGGGCTTTAATAATTACCTATACTTTTCTGGGGGTTCCTTCTTCTAAGTTATAGTATCATGGGCCCCGACACCCTATTCTAGGTATTAAGGCCCCTATACTAAACCCTTATAAAGCCCCTATAGTAACCCTTATAGTACCACTTTTAAGGAACCCCCCAAACCCTATTCCAACTATTACGGCCCCTACATTAAACCCTCGAGCCCTGAGCTCTTCTGGTCACAGGCGCTGCTCGATGCGCTGGACGACGTCTTTCGACACCTCGCACCCGGCGAGAGCGAAACGAACAGCAGGGTTCAGATGCGGTTTAGAGCCAGCTTTTACAATCTATTCAAGCTGTAGTCGTAAAAGCATAAAGATAACGGTTGGCTTTAATGGCAAGCATAGCAGTCATAACAGTCATCTTCATAATCATAATTGTACTACTGCTACTGCTACTGCTACTGCTACTGCTACTGCTACTGCTACTGCTACTGCTACTGCTACTGCTACTGCTACTGCTACTGCTACTATTGCTGCTGCTGCTACTACTACTACTACTACTACTACTACTACCACTGCTACTCCTACTACTACCACTACCACAACAACTTATAACAGGAGGTCATCTTATGGTAGTAATAGTAATCATGGAAACAACGAGAAGAAGACTAAGAACAAGATGAACAATAATACGGATAAGAATAAGTATAATAATAAGAATAGTAAGAAGAAGCATAAGAAGAAGAACAAGCCGACGAACAAGAAGATGACAAAGGGTACTGGTGATTACGGCTAGAAGGTACCCGAACAAGCGTAGTTTGAGCGGATCAGGTTGAGGCCGGGCTGAAGTGAAGGTTCGGGGCTCAAAAGAAGGGGCCATAATGATTTGGAGTTTAGGGCTTAGGGAAGGCTTTTAGGGTTTAGGGCTTAGGGTTTAAAGGCTTGCAGAGTTTAGGGTTTAAGGTTTAAAGGTGTTTAGGGTTTAGGGTTTAGGCTTTAGGTTACCTATACTATTTGCGGGATCTTTTTGGGGCTCCTTATTATATTTATAGTTTGACATTACAGAAATCCCTAGTCTAAGAATTAAGGCCCTAGATGAAAGTCCTTGGGGTTTGGGGTTCAGGGGTTTAGGGTTTAGGGGTTTAGGGCTCGGGCGTTTAAGGTTGGCCACGGTTTGTTGAGTTACCATGTAATGCCTGAACATTTCTGGAAGGTTGTAGGGTTGGGGTTGGAGCCCAAAGACTTTGGCCTTGGTGCTAAAGGCTTAAGATATATACAACTCGGCATCTTAGGGTTTAGAATTTCGAGCTTAGGGTCTTTCCTTGAACTCATGGCGCGTCATCCGTGTGTCAAGGTGCCTCGCCCCATGGGTAGTTCTGTAAGTTGGGGTCCCTATTCAGGTCCCCAAAACAAAAAAGGATCCTACTTTCGAAAGCTACCCAAACCCTAAACCCTAAATCCCAAACCCTAAACCCTAAACCTAAACCCCAAACCCGAAACCCAAAGCCACACAACCTAAACCCCAAGCCCCAAAACCCTAAACCCTAAACCCCAAACCCT
>CAJNDV010031425.1:6136-28743 GCA_905221635.1 Symbiodinium sp. CCMP2456 | reverse complement strand
TGTTGTTGTCTGTTGTTGTCTGTTGTTGTTCGTTATCGTTTTTGTGTTTTTGTGGTTGTTGCGGTGGTTGTGGTTGTTGTCGTTGTCGTTGTCTTTGTGGTTGTCGTTGTCGTTGTCGTTGTCGTTGTCGTTGTTGTCGTTGCCGCTGTGCGTTGCTTTTTGTTGCTGGTTGTTGCCGTCTGTTGCAACTCTATGCAGTTGGTTGCAGTTTGTCGCTGCTTGTTCTCGATGGTTGTTCTGTGTTGCATGTTGTGTGTGTGTGTGTGTGTTTGAATGTTGTTGGTTGTTTGTTGCCTGCGTTGTTGCTTGCTGGTGGCTTGTTTATCGTTGTTTGTTGCGTGTTGCTTGTTATTCGTCGACTGTGCTTGTTGTCGTCGTCGTTGTTCTTGTTGCTGCTGTCGTTGTAGGTTATGTTTGGGGTTTTATTCTTTAGCGTGTCGCCCGCAGAATACTCAAAACTCTGCTGCAGTCTCATGTGTTTTTGACACCATCCGTACGATTAGTGATAAACCTGCCCTAACACCACAAAGCGGACAAACCCAAAACCCATGACTGCCTAAACCCTAAAACTTGGCCCTAAACCCTAAACCCTAAACCCTAAACCCTAAACCCTAAACCCTAAACCCTAAACCCTAAACCCTAAACCCTGAACCGTAAACCCTAGTTCCGAATGTTAAACCCTATTGGGACTCTCGAGCACCCATGAAACCCTGAGGTTCAGGGCAAGGAGGAACTCCAAAACTGTAAAGCCTCAGCCCTGAACCTTCATTTAGGGTTCCAGGGTTTAGGGTTTAGGGCTTTGAACCCTAAGCCCTATGCCCCTATACCCTAAACCCCAAACCCCTAAACCCTAAACCCCTAAACCCTAGACCCCTAAACCCCTAAACCCTAAACTCCTAACCCTAAACCCCTAAACCCTAAACCCCTCAACCCCTAAACACCTACCCAACCCTTGCGAACGAGAGGTGGTCGTCCGTGTCCGCCCTCTCAGCAGCAAGGCCCGGATTCGGAGAATATGAGGGCTCAAACCTTTATCAATGTTTAGGGTTCAGGGTTTAGGGTTTTTGGATTAGGGTTTAGGGTTTTTGGTTTAGGGTTTAGGGTTTAGGGTCTAGGGTTTCGGGAACCCTGAAAATTGAAACCCGGAGCCATTAAACCCCAAACCCCCTAAACCCTGAACCGTAACGGCCCTAAGCCCAAGCCCCCAAAGCCAATGGCTTTCGGCTTAGGGGTTAGGGTTCGAAGCTTAGGGTCCAGAGCCAAGGTGCCAGAGCGCAGGGGCCGGTTTAGGGTTTAGGGAGTTTAGACTTTGGGGTACTACCCTTGGCCTCCATTGTATTTTGTTATTGGTTTAAGCAGTGTTTAAATTTCGGCTGAAGTCTAAACCCTAAACCCTAAACCCTAAACCCTAAACCCTAAACCCTAAACGCTAAACCCTAAACCGTTCCCTAATTAAGTTTTAGACTGGATCCTAAACGGGAACCCCAAAAGGGAACTAGGTACTCCTCGAGGTTCCCTCATCGTGCCTAGGGTTTAGGGTTTAGGGTTTCTAGAATTTGTTAAGGGTTTAGGGTTTAGGCTTTAGGGCTTAGGGGTTTGGGTGCCAAAGTTTTGACCGAAACGTTTTGGTTTTTGGAACCTGGTTTTGAATTTGGGGCCGGGCTGGGCTGGGCTGGGCTGGGGCTCGCTGGGACGGCTGGGCCTTGGGCTGGTCTGGACTGGTCTGGACTGGAGCTGGGCTTGGTGGCTGGGCTGGGCCTAGGTTAGGCTGGGCTGGGACTCCAAACCCCTTCCAAAAAACTGCGCCGCCTGCCGTCTGGCAGAAAGAGCTGCAAGTCGTGCTCTACTGGCAGGCTGGGTGCCTGTGCGTGTGTGCATGTACGCACGTATATGCCGCACGGAAACGCTTGTATTGTGAAGTTTGTTTCGTGTTCAAACTCTATCCCTCGGCCGCGTCGCAGGTGACGATGCAAAGGTTGCAGAGCATCTGCGGCACTGAAGTTGACCGTGCTGGCCCACAAGGATGGCGATTGCGGATCTAGGGGTCTTGACAGGGGTAGCTACATTCGCTGAAGAATCAGAAAACTCAGCAAACTTGCGGCAGCACCTGTTGTGAGTAGCAGGGTGCCTTTGCCGTCGTGATTCTGGGCGAGCACGACGGAGCGAGGCAAGGCTTCTGCGGCCAGAGAGGATGCGGTCCTCGTTGCAGGGTGGCCATGAAGCTAGCGAAGGTCCCCAATGCCGGCCACCTGCGGCAGGAGAGCTTGCGTTTCGGGGACTCCTGGGTTGGGGGCCTGCTGGACTGGATTCTTGAAGGAGAAGACGATGACCAGTTTGGTTCACCCAAACTTGGTCAGGATCCTGTCCGTGCTAACCGATGGATGCTCCCAAAAAAGACGACATCGACGAATTCATTGCCCTTTGCAATTTGTGGAAGAAGCGGTGTCACTTGATGCTTTTCCTTGTTCAGCGTCCTTTCTGCCCTGAAGGCTGACTGGTTTAATCATGTTGCGGTTCCTCGGTGTAACACAAGTTCTCTGAACTAGAAAACATGGCTGCATGTCGAAGAAAACCGTCAAACCATCGTCCAAGACCGTCCTTGCGTCGCTTCGTGCCTTCCCTCGCTTGGTGGAAAACCCTTCGGATGGGCAGACAGCCAAGAAGTCAAACTGGCGACGGCTCTGCTTGGATGAGGTCAAGCAGGACGCCGTGCTGTATGTTCACCTTGACCACCCGCTGCCGTTCTGAAATTCACTGACAATGTGTTCTCTTGCTCTCCCACTATATTGCTCTGTCTTTCAAGCAACCTGTCCTGGGTCCTTGTTGGCAACAACTTTACATGTTTGTTATACTAAAACCCAATAAGGATTAAGAGTGATCATGTTGACTATAGCCCCAACAGGGAACCAGTGTCCCAGTATCCATACATGCGTAAAGCAAGCAAAGCTGGTGTGCCATCACGTCTGTCTTGTAGCTCTTGGCTTCCCGTCCTCTTGCAAGAAAGCGAGTATGGGATTCTCAAGGGAGGATGCGGGATGGGGTACACGTTGCTGATTCTCTACATGGTCGTCTTTCGCATCTAGCTGTTCCTGATCCTCTACTCTGTCCCCATCTCTATCTCGCTCTGTCTCCGTGTTTCCGGCCTTTTTTATCCTGCTCTCCTTCTGTGTGTTCTCTCTATCTATCTATCTATCTCTCTCTCTCTCTCTCTCTCTCTCCCCTTCTTCTTTTTCCAGTGGCGCCCCACTCTTTATTTGCTTTTTTTTCTTCAAAGATTAGTGCTAATTGCCACAGTTCACATTGATCCTTGTTTTACGTCCCGCAAACCCGTTCCCTCTATTTCGCATGACGCTGCTCGCGCTCACCTCTTTGTATCCTTCCGCTCGCCGTCTTCTTCTGTCCTTGTTGATGATGTCGTCGTGTGTATCTGCCTCGCTCCTGCTAGTGTACATCTAGCAGCGTCAATCTGTCACATACCGTTGTCTTTTGCACAGCATCCTGCAGCTTCTGTAGAAATGGCCTATATCTAGTTGATGCTGTCGCTGCCTACGTCTGCCAGGCAATTTTGGGTGTTCGCTACATTTCTCATCCTGTTGTGCACAATCTAAGCGCAGCAGCAGAAGGGTCAAGCGGTGTCTGTCATTGAAAAGCATGTGTGACATCAACTCCATTGTCATGTCATCCGCAACCCCAGCGGGCAAGAAGGCGAAAGGTCGGGAGAATGGGTAAAACAGGGAGAAAGAGCGCTTCAGCACCAGGCTTGGCGAGCGCATCAGCAAGCTTGTAGGCAACAGCAAACCTCGGTAGCTGCTCAGGACAGCAACATCAGAAATCAATCAACAACTTACAAGTCAATAATCTTTCAGCTATCCATGTATTGGATTTTGGAAGGGGGCGAGGCTAGGCTGATGTGGGGCTGCGGATTGAATGTTGGGGCTGGCTGGGCCGACTGAAACGGTGAGGGCTGGCTGCGCCGGGGGTTTTCCCACTGAAACTTGTTTTTGGAGCTGAGCTGGCGCGGGCTGGGCTGCTGTTGGGCCATCGTGGGCGGGTTGACTTGCTTAACCTTGAAACGGAAGTTGGTTGATTAGAACATGGATAAGTTGTGTCCTGACCCGACAAACGCTTCCGGATGGCCAACAGCAATAAGCAATTTCTCTTTCTGTGTTGTTGAGGGTTTAGGGTTTAGGGTTGTTACAACTTAAGATTGTCCCGGTATCCTGCAGCGACAGCAGGAGCAACGAAGACATGGTCAACCGCAGCAAAACCGGGTTCTATTGTGTACCAACAGTACAAAGCATGAGCCTCAATGTTGACGGACCCCAGGGTTTGGGGTTTCGTGTTTAGGGGTTCAATGTTTACTGTAGGGTTTAGTTCAAACACTCAGCCCACAGCATATACTTCATCTAATGTTGCTGTCAAGGGCTGTGCACGGTTATCGGGGTTTATCAAGAGTACCATGGGGTCGTTAAAAGGGGATTTAGGGTTTGAGGGCTTGTGGTTTAAGTGAAGGTAAACGCCTGATAAATAAATCCATGTTCGTTGAAACCCTTGATGCGAGGATCTCTATATATATCCTCATGAACGCGGACAATGAGGGCCATTAGCGAAAAGCATACGAATTTGGGGTTCAAGCAAAATCGGTCAACCCGAAAGCCTAGACCCTAAGTTCAAGCCGTGCATCCAGTTAAGACGAGCCGAAAGCAGATGCCATGACCCTGAAAACCTTGAAAAAGAACTGTTAAAGAATCCCTTAGAGGAACCCGTAAAGGAGCCCTTAACGGAGGCTTTAACGGAACTTTTGAAGGAGCCTTTTACGGGAGCCTTCAAATAGAAGCCCCCAAACCCTGACGAGACATAGAACCCCCCCGCCGAATCCTTTTAGAAACCCTTTAAGCCCATGTAAACCGTCCTGACATTGAAGGAGATCTCAGAAGGGAGAGAGGTCATCGTGACGATGGACAGCCCCGGAAATCCGGATTTGGGTTTCGGGTTTAGGGTTTAGGGTTTAGAGGCCGTTAAACAATTACCAAGACTATTCCTGAAGGTTCCTCATTAATGATTATGCTATAAAGGAGCGGAAAACCCCATTCTAATTAATTCTTGGCCCCTACACTAGGGTGTAGGGTTGTTCGTCCGGCATTAGGAATTGGTCTAGATTTTGGGGAGGCGTAGGATGTCATAGGACTTCTGCACCGGACCTCAGGCCCCTAAGCGCTAAGCACCACAGTTTAGGGTCTAGGCTTTAGTAGAAGCCAAGAAGTTGGAAACCCAAGAGCCTCAATCCTCAGGAGCAATGCACAGGGATTCCCAGCACCTCTGGCCCTTAATCCGGTTTCCAACTTGTCAGGGTTTACGAAAACCCTAAACCCTAAACCCCAGACCCTAAACCCCTAAACCCTAAACTCTAAACCCCAAACCCTAAACCCTAAACCCTAAGCAAGAACCTCCGAAAGTCAAAACCCAGACTTTCGGTGTTATGGTATGGCCCTTGCACGCCTCAACGCGGAAATCTGTTAAGGCATGAAGCTGGGGTTTCTGAACTTTGTATGATACTCTAAGGGTTACTATACGGTGAGCATTTAAAGGTTTTGGGTTTAGGGCTTCGGCTTTAGGGTTTAGGGTTCTGAAGGATTCGTGGTGTTGCATGTGGATAATGTGCCCTCCGGCAGTCGCGGCAGGAGTAGCTCCGCACACTGGACAACCACAAACCATCTCAACATACCAGATGTGGATGGAAGGTGTGATGTCCAATGTCCAATATGATGTGGCCTGGATAGTTAGTAGTAAATACTTCCACATACAGTCCGTATCTAATTATAGTGTATTGTACCCCCAAGCACCAGTTCTAAGTACCAAGCCCGTGCATTATGCAGTTCTACACCGAATGGTCTTGTGATCTGAAGACTGCCCTTCATGCAACAACGCCTCTCCAGCAGATCATCAGCATGCCAGCATGGATGAGACAGAACTTCAGCGTCGAGAGTGTTTTTTTTTGAGGTTCGGGTCCCTTGCTTAGGCTGTCGAATTATAAGAACAGTGGGTTTGCATGACCGAAGCCCATTTGCATGACCGAAGCCCCAAACCCTGTATGATACGACTTGAGGGTTTCGATACCCGAAACCCTAAACACCCTAAGCCTTATATGAGATGATTTTAAGGCCGTTTTTATACCCTAAACCCTAAAGGGTTTCTAGATCTAGATCCGGACAACCAAGAGCTCCGTGTCAGCCAACGGCAGGTCTGTTTGGAATGTTCGAGGGTTTAGGGTTGAAAGAATCTGACAGTACTTTCAAGAACAAACTAGATGGCCTATGAGAGCCCGGTATGACCCGTTAACGGCTTGTGGTCCTTGTAGTCTGGGCTGTCCAGCCCTCCAATGGCCTTGGCAGCTACGTGGGCTACACTACCGCACAAGGCGGGCATCAAATACTATGGTACTATATTGGTACTATGTTAAATGTTATAGTATCCAAAAGTATGGTCTACATATATATATATATATATATATATGTATATACGCACACACACACACACACCACACACATACTATACTCTAAGTGCGGGGCTTCGGGTTCGGGAGTTGGCTCTTTAGGGCTCGAAAAATTGCGGGGTTTAGGGCCGAAGTCCTAAACCCTGATCCCTGAATCCTAAACACTAAACCCTAAAGCCTCATCCCTAAAACCTAAACCCTAATCCCTAGACCGTAAACCCTAAACGGTTTAGGGTTGAGGGCTTGCGGTTTAGGGGTTTAGGGGTTTAGGGGTTTAGGTTTTTTTCAGGTTTTGTGGCTCAGGGCCTTGGGTTGAAACTTTTGAGAGTTTGGGGCCTAGGGCTTTAGGGTTTAGGGTTTGCGGCTTTAGGGTTTAGGGGCTTAGGGAGTGTTAACAGTAAGTTTTTTCAATCAGGGCCGGGGGGGTGCGGACGTTGCCATTTAGGGTCCCATGATTTTGTGTAAACCCCATTTAGGGTTTAGGGTTTAGAGTTTAGGGTCCAGCTCACCAACAGTGTGACTGCCGTTCTTTCTTGCTCTTCGACTTCGCCTTGCCCTTTGTAGCAACATCTTCTTTATCAACCGCCTGACCAGTTTCATGAAGGGCTTTTCATCTGAACTCCCATCATCACTGTCGCCGTGATCATCTACTTATTACCAGCCGTCTATCGCTAGCACTATCACTGGCACTATCGCTGGCATTTGCAGTTGCACTTCCACTGACACTAGCACCATCCTCATTACCATCGTCATCATGGTCATCATCTTCATCACCACCACATCCACCACCACCACCACCATCATCATCATCATCATCATCATCATCATCATCACCACATCCACCACCAACATCATCATCATCATCGTCATCATCATCATCATCATCATCATCATCATCATCACCATAATCACCATCATCATCACCATCATCATCATCATCATCACCATCATCATCATCATCCATCAGCATCGTCATCATCACCACCATCATCATCATCGTCGTCATCATCGTCGTCGTCGTCGTCGTCATCGTTATTGTCATCGTCATGGCCATCGTCATCGCGATCGTCATCACCATCATCATCATCATCATCATCATCATCCGCACCATCATCACCTTGATGCACGTTATCATCACCACCATCTTTCGTGAGCCTCCTGACTATCATCTTCATTGACGTCTTCGTCGCTTTCCCCATGTTCTTGTTCGCGATATCCTGAACCCAATCCCGGCAATCCAAGATCTGCCCCATGCGAGGTGGTTAGGCCTGCGGCCACTTATTCGGGCAGGCTGCCGCCCAGCGTGTCCGTGCTGAACGATTTAGGGCTTAAGTTTAGGGTTATGGTTGAGGGCTAAAAGGTGCGCAGGGCATTCTTGGCAGGTTGAAGCCTCTTGTGCTAGTTCGCCTCTTTCTGGCATCCCGCTTCGGCACGAAAAATGCTGCTACTGCTACTTCTGCTACAATTGCGACCGCCGCAGCCAGCAACAGCAACGGCAACGGTAACAACAAACCCTAAACTCTACACCCCTAAACCCCTTAAACCCCCTAAACCCCTAAATCCCAAACCCCAAAACCCCCAAATCACCGAAACCCACATCACCGAGATCCCCTCCCTAAACCCCTAAATCCCCGAAATCCCCGAAATCCCCTAAACCCCTAAACCGCGAAACCCCGAAATCCCCTAAACCCCCTAAACCCCCAAATCACCGAAATCTAAACCCCCTAACTGCCCGAAATCCTTCAAAACCCCTAAACCCTAAACCCTAAACCGTGAACCCTAAACCCTGAACCATGAACCCTAAAACCCTAAACCCCTAAACCTGCTCCACGCTTGAGCCGCGAACCCGAATTGCCCGACGCTCGAAACTGCAGACTCTCAAGCCCTGCAACCCTAGGGTCTTGTTAGAGGTTTAGTTTAAGTTTAGGGTTTAGGGTTTAGGGTTTAGGGTTTAGGGTTTTCGGAGGGATTTATTTTAAGTTACCTTCATAAGGAAACCATATAATTTGTTAGAGATCCTTATTATGTTGTGACTCAGGACCAGGAGATTTAGCTAAATCTTAGGTAGAATTAAGGAGACACCTTGAAGGGAACCCGTCTTGACACCACTTCTGGCTCTCCTAAACGGGACCTTGTTTGAGAGGGTCTATATCCCCAAGGGTCCCCCAAACCCAAACTCCTATGCAAGGCTTCACAGCCCTAGCAGCCTCACTGGGGTTTAGGGCTTTAGGGGTTTAGGGGTGTAGGGGTTTATGGGTTAAGGGTTTTAGGGTTTAGGGGTTTAGGGTTTAGAGTCAGCCACCTGACCTTCGAGGTGAAAACGGCCATGAGCTCGGCTTCTGGCACGACAGCGCAGAATTTCTGCCTCTCAGTTGCAGAAGCAGCGACCGAGTTGTATTCCAGTAGCAGGAGCGGTGGCAGTAGCAGTAGCAGTGCATGGTCGTGGTGGTGGTCGTCGTCCCCGTCGTCGTCGTCGTCGTTCGCGGAGGTGACAGGCATTTTCGTGGTGGTATCCTGAACCCTGAACCGTATATGTTTGGATGCCTAAACCCCTCATTTCAAGACCGTTTCAATCCTGTGAAACCCTGAAGCGACCTTACAGAAGCCCTGAAAGACACTCAAAGCCCAAAACCGTAAACCCAAAACCCTAAACCCCATACCCTAAACCCCAAGCCCTAAACCCTAAACCTAAAGCCATAAAGAGACTTACACAAGTCTCGGTGCTTTTTCCCAAGAGGCTGCTGGGGACTTCTGACCTCGGGGCTCGGCCTTTGGCGAAGGACGCCCAGGACATTCGACTCAGGCTTCTCCTGTAGGGTTTAGGCTTTCGGGTTTAGGGGTTTAGGGGTTTGGGGTTTAGGGTTTAGGATTTAGGGTTTAGGATTTAGGGTTGAGGGTTTCGGGTTAAGGATTTAGGATGTAGGGTTTAGGGTTCAGAGTTTAGGATGTAGGGTGCAGGGTTTAGGATTTAGGGTTTGGGGTTTAGGATAAGGCTTCAAAAAGGGTACCATTAGGGCTAGGCCTACAGGCTTGAATTTAGGGTTTAGGCTTCAGGCTTTAAGGTTTAGGGTTTAGGCTTTAGGGTCAAGGGTTCAGGTTTTTTTCAGGAGGCTTATAATATTAGCGGGCTTGTTGAAAGGTTTACACCCAAAACCCTAAACCCTAAACCTTGGATACTGCCCCCACTCAGTAACAGCTGAATAAGACTGTAATAAAGCCATACACGGCCCTTACTAATAATTATTATAGACTGTTACTGCATGGGGGACAGTACAAAAACCCTAAACCCTAATCCCCAAACCCCAAACCCTAAACCCTAAACCCGAAACCCGAAACCCTAATCCCCAAACCCCATACCCTAAACCCGAAACCCTGAACCCTAAACCCTAAATCCTAAGCCCTAAACCCCAAACCCCATACCCTAAACCCTAAACCCTAAACCTCCAGGTGTTTTTATTGTGTTTAAGCAGCCGCCGTTGGCTTAGGGGAAGGGTTAGGGTTTAGGGTTTAGGGTTTAGAGAAGTCGTAGTAAACCAGCCGCCACGAGACAAAAAGGCAAGAGTAGTAATGTAGGGGCCTCGATAATTAGAAGCGGGTTTTGAGGGCTCCTTATTTCAATTCTAGTATTGTAGTATAATAAGGAGCCCCCAAAACCGTATTCTAATGATTAAGGCCTTTATATTAGCAGGAATATTGGCAGAGGAATGTGTAGGGCTTTCTGCATGCTCTGGCTTCAGCTGTAGACGTCACCCCAACCCGGCGCTAAATCGTAAATCCTAAACTAATGTTTGTGCTCGGTTTTCTTAAGCCCTAAACCCCAAACCCTTAACCCTAGAGTACCCTTTAATCAAGCCTTAAAGGAACCCTTTCAGTACCCTTTAAGGAACACTTAAAGGAACCCTAAACCCAAATCCTAAACCCTAAACCCAAATTGCCAGTTGCCCAGACCCGCGGAAGGATCTAAAAAGTAGATCCCCTAATTTGGGACCCTAACTACTAAAGGGTACTTTATAGGAACTCCCTTAAGGGATCTGCTTTTTGGATCCTCCCGGGGGTCTGGGTGGTTGGTTTCCAAGTCCGCTCGAGAGTAGGAGTTCCCCGCCGAGTGCCGCCGCGCGGTCCGCGGGAAGTAAGGCAGCCTCTCAGTTTGCGCGTTTGGGCTCAGGGCTTTGGGATTTGGGGTCCTTCGCACCCCTCGAGGTTTAGGATTTAGGGTTTAGGATTTAGGGTTTAGGGCTGTGGGATTTGGGGTCTAGGGTTTTTTCCGGGAATTTAGGGTTTAGGGTTAAGGGTAGGGTTTAAAAAGTCAAAAAGCGGCACTTGAAAAACATGTTGTTCGATATTCCTTGTGGTCCTCTGCTGGTCCTGTAACGGTGCGTATTCGTATTTTACTATCGGCCCTTACACTCTTACCCAGCTTAAAAATTCAAGTCTTAGGAGTTGCGGTTCATAGCGTTCAGGGTTTTAGGTTAAGCCCTAAACCCTCTACCCTAAACCCTAAGCCGTGTTTTGAGGTGTTGGATTTGGGGGTGTTCGATTTCCGGCTTTTGGTCGCACTGTTTAGGGCTCAGGGCATTCGGGGTTAGGGTGGGAGCTCTTTGGGAGGTTTGCTGTCCGGTCGCTTGTGCGGGATTCCTTTTAACCCTAAGCCGTAAACCCTTAAACCCTAAACCAATAAATCCTAGTCCGTAAACCCTGAAACCCCAAGCCCTCAATCCTTACAAACCTCTAAGGTTAGCAATAGGGCCCCGAATATTCACCCTGAGGCCTTTCTAGGGACCCCTGACGGGTACATGTATAGGGTATATAGTAGGTGTTGAAACCCTAAACCCTAAACCCTAAACCCTAAACCCTAAACCCTAAACCCTAAACCCTAAACCGTAGTATAAGGATCCCAGGGTTAAGGGCCCGTACGGGTCCAACCTTACAGGGTTTAGTGTGTAGGGTTTAGGGGTTTAGGGGTTTAGGGTTTAGGGGCTTAGGGTTTAGGGTTTAGGGGTTTAGGGGTTTGCGTTTACGGGTTAAGGGTTTAGGGTTTAGGGTTTAGGGGTTTTGGGGTTAAGGGGTTTAGGGGTTTAGGGGTTTAGGGGTTTAGGCTTTGTGGTTTAGGGTTCAGGGGTTTAGGGGTTTAGGGGTTTAGGGGTTTAGGGGTTTAGGGCTTCTTAGCAGCTCCGGCTCTTCGTGGAAGCCTGAAATGAATGTTGAGGTCTGAATGAGTAGTAAGAAAGTCACAATCAACCCTAAACCCTAAACCGTAAGTCCTAACTATACCATAGTAATACAGCACGGCCAGAATCGCTACAGCTCTTCTCAGGGTCTTTTATAAACACGACTTGAGCTATAAAGCCGTGAATTTAGGGTCTAGAGTGTAGACTAGAGCCCTGCAACAACCCTGATCTAGTATTCTAGATTGCAGCTGACAGTCTGGGTTTTAGGGTATCTAAACCCTATAAACCTAAACCCTAAGCCCTAAAACACAGGGGCTCCGGACCACGAAGGTTTGATCGGAATGAGTTAGTCTGAAGAGTCCCTGCTCTTGGATCATCTGCGCATTATGTGATGTTTAGGGCAATAGGGGTAAGCCTTCGGAATTCTGGTGAGTGTACATCGGTTCCCTTGTTGATTGGTAAGCGTATGTTCTTGGGGTTTAAAGTATGCAGAGACTAGTGACTAGTGATAAAAGGCTTAACCCCAAACCCTAAACCCTAAGTGCAAATTGCAGATTCTGAGGGCTGGACTCGAGCAGTCGGAAAAAGGCATTCAAAAACACCTTCAGTGCGAGCTGGTCTGATGATCTTGCCTTGTCCTTAGCTCAGAGTGGAAGTCAGATGGGATGGCTCAATTTCCTAGGGTTCGCCACACTTTTTGAGGGGTGAGCCCTCAATGGCGCTTCATTCTAGGCCCTAGCTAACCATTAACGAGGAATTGGATACACCTGAACCCCTAACGTCAAGCCCCTAACCCTACGCAGACCCTAGACCCAAAGCCAGCATGAGAACCTTGCGAAGCCCTATATTATAGGAGCCCTTTTCTATTTATGAAGCTTCTACAAGAGATTCGCACGTCACGGCAGGCAGGTGCTGCAGCATCCAACTCCAACGACCCACTGGCTGTCTTTGTGGTCCTGCGGAAGGAGTCGCGGCCACTGGCACCGTACTTGGAGGTTCATGGGTAGTTATAAGTGGGGTTATAAGTCCCCGAATTGGGTGATAATTATAGTTACCCTACTTATAACTCTACTTGTAACTACCCATGAACCTCCAAATATGACCCCCTATAGACCCCTTATAGGACCCTTATATAGCCCTTATAGAACCCTCTTATAGATCCCTTAAAGGAGCCTTATAACTACCCATGAACCTCCAAGTACTGGGATCAGATGGTGAGTCTGTGAGTGAGTGACTGAGTGACTGAGAGTCAGATACTGGGCTTTGGAGTACCCTACTTTAATACTTTTTTGGGGGGGACCTGTTCCTTAAAGGAACCATTATGAAATAAAAGTCTACACTTTTTTCTCCTTGGCTACTTCAAAGCCCAGTGATAACTCCGCCAGTTGCCACAGGGGCCCTAAACCCTAAACCCTAAATGAGGCTTAGGTGCCAACCGGGTGCAGGGCCGGGAATCTCAAGGCCTCAAGAAACAGAGCAGACAACAGGCATCCTTGGAATTTAGAGTTTAGGGTTTAGGGTTTAGGGTTTCCACATGTACCCGCCAATCCGAAACAGGAAGTTGCAGAGGCTGGAAGCATCCCTTGACAGCAGGATCCCTCAAGAAAGACGCCCGAATGAAGCAGCGACTCTCATACCACTCCGGACCGGCTTTCAGCCGCATACATCTACGGTTGATGGACAAAATCCTGCATGAACTTATATACCTAAACTATGGGATTTATGGTGCTATACTATATTTGGGCCATGCAGAATTTTGTCCATCAGCAGTATCATTGGAACAGCGCCATCCCAGAAACCCTAAACCCCAGTCCCAAAACCTCAGACCCCAAACCCGAAACCCAATGTTGCGCACTGCACAGCGGGGACTGTGGAAGGATGGAGCGGAGCCATCAACACAGCAGAAAACCTACCCTAAACCCTAGAAAGATCACGACAGCTACAGTCTTTTCCGTTCCCAGAGAGCCCAATACCCCTTAAATAAGGAATATACCTTAAATCAAAATATTAAGGCCCCTATAATTTAAGATATATTCCTTTTTTTAAGGGGTATTGGGCTCTTTGGGTTTGCATGCCACGTGAAGGATCTCGACTGGCCCACAGGCGTTCGAAGCTCAAGAACTTGGCGCTGAGTTTGCTCGGTTTAGGGTTTGGGGTTTAGGGTTTAGGGTTTAGGGTTTAGGGTTTGGGGTTTAGGGTTTAGGGTCCCTCAAACCCTACACCCTAAACGCTAAACAGCAAACCCTAACAGGGTTCTTGTTGCGGAGCTCACTTCGAAGTACAGGAACAGTGGTCTATGGTCTATGCTCCATATATCTGCCTCTCTATTTAGCTAGCTAGCCGGTGGTATTTATCTATCGACAGAAAATAAGTACCCTGGTGTACTTATAGATGGTAACTTGTGACAAGCCTCTCAACGAGAATCCAGTTTCGAAAGTAGCAGTCCACTGGGTGACAGGATGGTGATTGTTCATCACCGACGGTATCTTCGCACGTATCGCAGCATGTGGGAAACCAGGGACGCATTTTCAGTTCGCAGAAGCATCGAAGTGCCAACCTGCAGAACGGTAGCTCCCCAGTGACCCGAGGCTATGATCAACCAGGCCTGTCACGCTTGCAGTGCTATGGTCGCAGCCTAAGTCTTTGCCACTAACTTTTCTTTACGCCCTCAGTCCTCAACCCCTTAACCCCTAAACCCTTAAAGCCCCCCAAAAAACCCACCATAAACCCTAAACCCTTAAAGCCCCCAAAAAAAAACCCAAAGCCCCGAAAAACTAAGCCCGAAACCCTACCCCAAAGTCTGTCCAAGTCTCTCAGCAGAAAATGACAAAGCTTCTCTATGGCTTCGGGTCGATGCACGTGTGTCGAAGTGCTCTATTCACTAGAGATGAGCATCTGCTTCTTGAAGTATCATTTTAATGTAGACTTCCAAAAGGCAATTTTATTCCCTGAAAGTCCCCAAATCCCTAAAGCCTAAGCCCGAAACCACAGCCCCCAAAGCCTAAATTCCCGGAAGCTCCCCAAACCCCTCAGACCTAAACCCAAAACCACAAGCCCCTGACCTACAGTAAACCCTAAACCCTAAAACGGAAACCCTAAACCGGTGGTGGTAGTCCTTCCTTTCCCTGGGGGCCGAGAAATGGCTTCCAGTCCTGGCTGTACTTGCCTTTCGGCACCCTTGGGCTTCGGAAAAAGGAGTTTAAAAAAAAAACCCTAAACTCTAAACCCTAAACCCTAAACTCTAAACCTTAAACCCTAAACCCTAAACCCTAAACTGAACCCCTTGCCTCCCTTCTCAGGCTTGGGAGGCGCGAGAGGACGAGGATGCCGTCAACTACTTCTCCGAGGCGTCGGCTGGGTGCTTTTAGGGTTTAGGGTTCAGGGTTTAGGGTTTAGGGTTTAGGGTTTAGGGCTTCGGATGTGGGGTTTAGGGTTTAGGGTTTCGGGTGTAGGGCTTAGGGTTTAGGATGTAGGGTTTAGTGTATAGGGTTTGGGGTTTAAGATGTGGGTTTACGTTTTCGTGCCCTGATAATTCTGTTGTTGCGGCCCTGATAATTTGACTGGGGCTGTTTTGCGGGCTCCTTTATATCTATATTTCGGCTTTTCAGGGTTTAGTATAGGGACGTTACTCGTAACGATTAGCATAGGGTTTCGTTACGGGTTCTCAGAAGGGTTCGAAACGAGGGGCTGGGGCGAGCAGCTACGGCTGTCGCAGTCTGCGAGACGTCCAGCCGACTGCCACCAAACAAGGTGTACCTCATGCAGGACGGCGTGGCACTCGTTGGGTGGTTCGTGGTAGCTCGTCTAGATGCTGAAAACTCCTATATAAGTTGCAGAGTAGGCAAGACGTAAAACTGGTGCGTCTCGAGATCTGCACGTCTCAGAACGAGGCGTGGCGGTACCCCTGCTATTCGGTCAGCGACTTGCAGCTGATGGAGGCCGTGCCGCCACCGGCTGGCGTGGGCATCGCCTCGCCGACAACGCTGTCACATAACAGCGACGAGGGCCATGGTAACACGCTGATGGCAGGCAGGAAACTCGGCATCTAGACTAGTCTGAGCTAGCACACATAGTCCTGCATCCGTTATTGGGATCTCTCCTGACTCCTCTACAGTGAAGTCTCTATATTGATGTGCATTTGCTCACAGGAGGTGATCTCGATGGAGATCTTGTGCAAGTTAGTTTCAACGAGAAGCTTATTGCCCTCATGCGAGCCACACAAGCAGCTGTCGAGCGGCTCGCCCCGCTTCGCTGGCGGCTTGAAGCAGATGTCATCGACTCGATGACGGAGCCCGCCACAGGTTGGGAGAATGGCGGCGCGGAAGCGCGAGGCCATTCGCCTGAGTGCTGTCCTTTCAGATTCTGCTGCGGTGGTTAGTGTGCAAGTTTCTCTGTAGTGTGTTGCCCATCAAGTTTGTTCCGATGTGCGGGTGGAGGTGCCGAGTTCTTGGCGCATGCCCGCAGGGCGAGTTCCTACAATGTCGGGGGGCACATGTGTGCTTTGCTGGAGCGCATTATCCACAATGCGCTGGAAGAGGAGACCGAAGGCAACCCTGCATTGACACTTGAGCATTGGCAAACACAGACAGCGACGGGTATAGCAAGGATGGATGGGGACATGTAATCTGTTTGCGTCAGGCGACATCGGCGAAGGGATGCTTGGGCTGCTTCACGTCATTTCTGTGGCACATCATGTATTCCCGCTGCATTGCTTACACCGTCCGTGTCGTATTCGCAGCATGTGTAGCTGTCTCGAGGTCTAGCATCTGTGTACAGACTTGTTCTTGCATACCCAGGTTATGGATGTCCCCAACAAGTGGGCCCTCGACGACTTCCTGCACCTCGCTGCCAAGATCCTTGAGCAGCATGGTCTCTCAAGGAGAATGCGATGTGATTTTAGCCAGTCGCTATGTGGGAACCCAGCCAGGATAAGTATGCATGTATATGTATCTATATATATATATACACTAGCATACAATATGTACATATACAGACATATGTATATAATAAATGTGTGTGTATATATATATATACACGTCGTAATCATCCACACATGCAAGTGTTCTGCGCAGGAAAGGTGTTCGCATCGCGGCAAGCCTCAAACCACACTTTGTGATGCCGCTGGGCAGCGCGTCTCGTGAAAGGGTCTTGGAGGCTGTCGCCTCCTGGCCACAATTGTCCGGCATCGTATGTTGTAACATGTGCATGGTTGGCTCTGGTGTGCTGTGGAAACTTGCCAAGCTTAGGACGAACACTTGCTGAGCCGGAACAATAAGCTCGGCAATATCTGGCTGCCGCCAGGACGCCACGTCCTTGGTGCTCGTGCGGCGTGCCTGCTGATGCCGCACTTGCACTCCTCGCAACCCGTACGCTTCAGCAGGACGCTGGTTCGATTGAACCCGTCTTTGGACTTGTGTGACGATAACGATGTTGCAATCCTCCATATGCAGGAAGTCGTCAGTGGCCTTCGACACGGCATCCTACATCAAACAGGTCGCAAAAGAGCACCTAAAGCACAACCGCCCCAGCGCCCGGCGCGGCATGACACGGCCACAACTAGAGAAGATCTTGTCAAAGCGGCGTGGAGTCGCGATGAGGAGCAGTCGGAGCTGTAATTGTGCTCTTCTATTCCTTTAGCTTTATGCAGTGTGCTGCTTGTTTTTGTCCAGCACCTTGCAGGAGCTTGTCCAGCCTGCTGTACTCGCCGCTGCCGTGAGTGATAGCTGTGGAAGAAAAGCGAATCGAAGGGGTTGGGCGCAACTTTGGGTCCGTAATAGTCATGACCGTGCCTCGGGGCGTTCATCATTCGCAGCTGTGATTCCATCGAGTCTTGACTGTTGATGTATGTTCACATCCTCGAAATTAACCCGACGGAATAGGGTTAGGCATTTCAGGGTCCGGGGTGTAGTAGGGTTAGGGGTTTGCGGTTAGGTTTCGAGGTTCAGGGGTTTAGGCTGTCCAGGGGTTTGAGGTTTTATAGGGTTAGCGGTTGAGGGTTCAAGGATTTGGGGTTTAGCCGGGTTGTCTTGGGTCGAGGGATTTGGGCCTAGGTTTCGGGCTATGTTTTTCCGTAGTGCTGGTGATGTTTTTTGTTAGTTGCACAGCTTTGTTTTGACATGTTTTTTCATACTACCGTTGTTGTGTTGCGCATTATTTCGACAGCTGCTGTGCTTGCATACTAAACCGACTGTTTTTGGGACGGCAAAAAAGGGTTGCTACCGTCAATCTCGCCGGCAGCGCATCTGTTTGTTGGGTCTTATGCCGCCGAGAGGGGGCTGCGCAAAATCGCACCAAGGCGTACCAAAGTAGCGTCACCGCAACAAACCGATTGACTGTTGTGATGACTGTTGAGAAATTGATCAGCTCTGGCTTGGCATTTGACACCCGTTCCGCACGGTTTTATTCTTCACGACCCTTGTCGGACAGACCAGACTCTTAGACAAACCAAGATAGAGCGCCTCCTTTCTACATGTACGTGTGACCTGAGGTGAGTGTGGGAAACACGGCCTTTGCTGCAATTGCTCCTCGCGGGCATTGTGAGCAGAGGTGAGTTTACAAAATGCTGTAAAGGTATCTGCGCATCAATCCACAATGGTAGCTGCGAATCAGTCTACATTGGTAGCCGAGCAGGTGTTTTGATCACGGACTCAAGTTCCACTAGTACGAAGCCTAGTGCGTTTGAAGCATGGAAGCTATGAAGCTACTTACCTTCCATTCCATGATATCCTACAAGAAACAAGCCGGGGTATCCATTTTAACAGGATTGCAGTGAAGAGCATGGGTGCCGCCTGTACATGGGTGGGGGAGCGGCTTTGGGATGCTGCGGTGAAGCGCTGGAAACCCAGAAGACGCACCTTGGTCTCCTCGTGGTTTCCACGAGTGCGTGGTGTTCCTGGTTACGGCGGTCGTCGTGGTGGTCGTGCTCGGCGTGGTGGTTCTGCTAGGAATCTATGCCGTTGGAAATGTTTCGCATGAATTTTATAAGGCTTGTAGGGTTTTCGGGTCTTAGGCTAGGAATAAAAAACGATATTGCCCGAAAGATATTACAATGCATGCCAGCAAGTTCTGGTAAGGCCCCCCACTCTCCACCGCATGCTCAAAAAGCCCTCCAACACCCTATATCACCCCAGAAATAAAAGACCATGACAATCCTATTTTGTTTTGTCGTGGCCACCATTTTGTTTTGTATCTCGCAGGGCCTGGAAGGGCACATGGTGAAGTCCACCATGGGGGCCAAAAGCCAGGCCCACACGCTGGTTGAAGGTTTGGGATTTCAGGTTTAGGGTTTAGGGTTTCAGGGTTTAGGATTCAAGGTTTAGGGTGCAGGGTTGGTTTGGGATTTCAGGTTTAGGTTAGTGAGCATCCTAACATTAAGTTTCGAGTTCCAGATGAAGATTTCGGGTCTAGGGCCTAGGGCTTATGAGGTCCTGAGCCAGGAACCGTGTTTGCAATCATGGTGATCGTGATCAGGTTTGGGCCTGGCCTTCGGTTTGTGGTTTGGGTGTTTTTCTTATATGGGAGTTTCCGAAAATAAGGGCTACTGTATTTTGGAGTCCTTATAATCGGGATCTTACTATTTAGGCTACTATATCAGGGTCCCCTGTTTTCGGAAACCCCCATATATGCTAAGAATAGTGCTGGGCTGTTTTCACCCCCTCAGTCACCTCTGGAAACCCATAAAGCCTAGCACCAGCTTTCAATTTCGGGACGCACCCACACGAGTTCAATGTGTTGGCACAGCCGACGCCCCTTCAATCTGGATGGTGTGATGGTTTAGGCCCCCTTAAGGGGCAAGATGTCGATGTTGAGTGACTACGTTAACGGAGAGCGACGACGTTAACGGAGAGCGACGGTTCATGATGTACGGACGGACTAGGCCAGGCCTCAGCTGGTGCTGGTGATGGTTTCGGGAGGAGCATTCATAGTATCGTGACAAGAACAGAAGGTGCGCTGCTATTTCGACCGGTCGAAGTGTTGTCAGAGCGCGCTAGTCCTCAAAGCCCCTGCCTTAACACTACGCCCAAATCGAGACTTTAAACGCCAAGCATTCATCCTTAACAGTCACAGTAAAGCCCTAGATATTCAACGCTGAACCCAGACACCTGGTATTCAACCCAGGCCTAAACCCCAAGCCCGAATTCTCATTGTGCCCGAAAGCGCACAGGGCGAGCTCGAGGATGTCACAAAGAAGCTTGAAGAGGCCAGCCGACAACAGGGTCTGAACAATTGAGAATCGTATCCCCTTGTCGTGCCTTTTTATCTACTTATCGATCTATCGATCCATCTGTCTATCCATCTGTCTATCTATCTGTCTATCTATCTATCTATCTATCTATCTATCCATCTATCCACTTTTCTATCTATCCATCCATCTATCTTCCTATGTATCTATCCATCTATCTATCTGTCCATCGCTCTATCCATCTATCTGTCTATCTATCTATCTATCTATCTATCTATCTGCCTATCTATCTATCTATCCATCCATCCATCTGTCTATCTATCTATCTATCTACCTATCTATCTACCTACCTATCTCTCCGTCTCTGTATCTATCTATCGATCGATCTATCTATCTATTTGTCTATCTATCTCTCTATCTATCTATCTATCTATCTACCTAACTATCTAGCTATCTTTCTTTCTTTCTATCTACCTATCTATCTCTCTATCGGTGTATATATATATATACATACACATGTATTTATATATGTATATAATGTAATTATGTATATGTGCATGTATGTAGATTGGTCGATATATATATATATATATATGTATATTTACATATATACATATATATATACACACACACATGCATATGTATATATATATATATATGTATCTAGAACAATACATATACCACGGAGAAGTAGTTTAGGGTTAAGCGCGCTTTTTTTTGAAGGTTCCGGGTTAAGATCTTTGGCTTGAATTTCAGGGTTCGAGGTGCAGGGTTAGGGTTTAGGTCTAGGGGTTTAGGGTTCAGGGTGCAGGGTCAGGGTTTAGGCTTGGAGGGGGTTCAGCATGCTTTTAGCTGGATTGCTCTTGTTGCGATTCTTGTGGGTTCCCTACACCATAAACCCTAAACTGTACGGGTTCTATCAGGGTTCTTTTTCAGCTTCGATAAGGGCTCCGCAAGGGTTGTGGCTGAGGTTCTATAAAGGGCTACTATGAGGGTTCTATTGGGGCTCTATTACGGTCCAAAAAGAGTTCAGAAAAGGTTCAGAAGGTCATGAAAGACCTTGTAACATTCGCAACCCAGACCCCCGGGAGAATCCAAAAAGTAGATCCCTTAAGGGAGTTCCTATAAAGTACCCTTTAGTAGTTAGGGTCCCAAATTAGGGGATCTACTTTTTAGATCCTTCCGGGGGTCTGGGAAGAAGATGCGGGCCTATATAGGCCGAAGTGGACTTCGCCTGCTCACGAAGTTTAGGGTTTAGGGTTTAGGGTTTAGGGTTTAGGGTTTAGCGTTTAGGGTTTAGGGTTTAGGGTTATGCCAGTATCTTAGGGTTTTGGGTTTAGCTCCCGTTGTTCTTTGACACACCTTGAGACAAATCCTACTGATGTAGGAAAGGAACCTGATCAAGAGACTTTGGTCCTAGAGCCCCAAAACAAAGACAGGATCCATACAAAGCGCCCGAATAAAAGCTTTAGGGTTTAGGGTTTAGGGTTTAGGGTTTAGGGGCAGGCTCCTATATTAGAGCTTGCAACTCAAGCCGAAACACGAAAGCCTAAACTCTACACCAGCCTAAGCCCCTTAACCCTCACACCCTCAAACCCTGAACCGTAAACTCAAACCCGTAAACCCTTAAAACTGTAAACCCTAAACCCTAAACCCTAAGCCCTAAACCCTAAACCCTAAAACTTGTAAACCCTAAGCCCTAGACCGAGGCTGGGATTCCGTACAAGCTTTGGGTGGAGCAGCCCGAGGACTCTGTTGGGTTTAGGGTTTAGGGTTTAGGGTTTAGGGTTTAGGGTTTAGGGTTTAGGGTTTAGGGTTTGGGTCAGTTCACGAGCTTTCCAGCTTCGGCTTTTATCGTTTCGGGCTTTGGGGGCTTAACATAGGGGCCTAAATAACTACCTCTACTATTTTGGGGGTTCCTTAGTAGAATTATAGCAGAATGGGCCCCAAAACCACCCTAAACCCTAAACCCTAAACCCTAAACCCCTAAACCCGGACTCTAATTATTACGGCCCCTACATTAGGGGCTTTGGGGTTGCCAGGGTTTCGGGATAGAGCCCTAAATAATTACCAATATTATTCCTTAGGGTTCCTTATTAATTATAGCTATACTATAAGGGAGCCCGGGATCCTATTCTAAGCATTGAGGCCCCTGGGTTACTTTGAGGTTAGGGTTTGGGGGTTTTAGGTTGAGGGCTTTGCCCTAGACCCTGAACCCTAAACCCTAAACCCTAAAGCCCTTTTGGGGTTTCTTTCTGTCTAGGAGGACTGGTGTCTGTGGCGTTTGGTGGCTGCCAGAGGCTTCAGGATTTGGTGTCTGGTCGGTTTCATGCGTGATGCATGTGTAGTTTGTGGGTTTAGGGTTTAGGGTTTAGGTTTTAGGTTTTAGGTTTTAGGGTTTAGGGTTTAGGGTTTAGGTTTTAGGGTTTAGGGTTTAGGGTTTAGGGTCCAGGGATAGTAGAAGGATTCCGCGCAATTTCGGACACGCTTCGCAGACAAGGTCCTGAAGACTCTCGACCGAACCCACCAAACACACCCAGATGCCCTGAACCCCAAATACCCAAAACCCTTACTGTCAGGACATTCCTGTCTGCCTGGTGCTTGGTTTGGGCGATGCATCAGCAGGAGGAAGCAGATCAAAGTTTCGCGCAGATTGTGGAACTAAGGTGTGGCGACGTGGCCACGAAAACGCAGTGTGTGCGGAGCCCAAATGTGCCGCTGCCGAAGTCGACTTGGCTTGCTACTACTACTGTTACTACTACTA
>CAJNDV010031424.1:18397-39825 GCA_905221635.1 Symbiodinium sp. CCMP2456 | reverse complement strand
AAAAAACCAATCCTTTGTTGCAAAAGTGCTGTACTGTCCCAAAAAAACCAATAATTCGGAAGGCCTGTAGTCGGTAGCTCTTTCAAGACCGGAAAAGATTGTTTTTTTGGTTTCTTTGGGACAGTACAGCATTTCTGTTATTTGTCTTTCAGAAGTGCGACGCGGTTCGGAAGCCCACGATGCGCGTCAAGGCGGTGTACGAATGCCTTTCAATCGTGCTCGACGTCACGTACTCGAAAGGCGAAAAGGGTGGATCCATGGGGGGGGGCACCATAAATATAAATAAATATATATATATATACATACATAGATACACATATGATATGATATCTGTATATATACATATATGGAGAATGGGATAGGGGTGAAGATGAATCCTGTGCCTGAATAGGCCAGGAATGATGAGAGCTCAAGCCCCGAACTCCGACCCCGTGCACCTTGAGCCGTCGGCCCCAGCAGGGGCTTACCCCAGAGCCCTGCAGCTCTTTTCCGAACTCCCTGAACCCTAGATTCCAAAACCTGAAAGCATCATTGCTGATTGTGGTTGCAATTACAGTGAGGATGGTAGAAATGGTTGCTGCTGCTAGTGCTACTTGTTTTGTTCGTGCTAGTGCTGCATCTAGGAGTGTTGCTGCCAGGAACATGTCTGTCATTTCACTAGGTATTCTTCGTTTTTCTTTTTTTTCCCGCTATTGCCGTCAAGCCCTAAACCCTAAACCCTAAACCCTACCCCCTAAACCCTAAACTTATGATTGCTGCTGTCACAGCCTGCGGATCGCCACTGCCTTAGTGCCTATGTTGCAAAGTTGCAGGGGTTACAGTGCCAAGGTGCTTGGTGACTGGCCGAAGAGCTATTTAGTTACTAGTCGTTTATCTATCTATCTGTCTGTCTATCTATCTATCTATCTATCTATCTATCTATCTAGTTGCCTATCTATGTATCTGTTTATCTATCTGACGATGTATCTATCTCTCTCTGTCTGTATATATGTGTATACACATGTATGCAGCTGCATATATCTGCTTATGTAGATGTAGATGTACATGTATATGTAAAGGTAATTGTATATGCAAATGAATATAATATGCATATGTATATGCATATGTATATGTGTATGTTCCTGTACGTGTTTTTGTATATAGACGTTTATACTTGGGTGTACACATACATATATATATATATAGACATTTACATATACATATGCACATACATAAAGGTGCGTCACCCGACAGGCCTGGGCAACTGGCTCTCCGACACGATCGGCCTAGGCCCGATCCTTCATTCTAAAGAGGATTGGGTTTGACTGCTTGGGGGCGGTTAAGCGTTTAGGGTTTAGGGTGGGGGCGGTTAAGGGTTTAGGGTTTAGGGTCCAGGGGACACCAAGAGATAAATGCATATCCACCGGTACCATGACCTTCGGCACCATGCTCATAATTTACTCAATATCACATTGGTAATCATCACCATCATGTCGTCATGAGGGATGACCGAGGTCAAGGCCAATATGGTGCTCATACATAATTATTAGTATTATCATTTTCACTATTGTAATATTATCATCACTACTACTACTACTACAACAACAACTACTACTACTACTACTACTACTACCAGCATCTTCATTCGCTTTCGCCAGAAGAATCATCTTCATCTTCTTCATCATGTGGATGCTACCGGCTTAGCCATGAGCATCTGAGCATCTGAGGCAATTGCCCAGGGGTTTAGGGTTTAGGGTTTAGGGTTTAGGGCCCCCTAGAGTCAGAGAGCCTAGGTAGAACGGCACCTGAACCCGAAGAACACAGGTCCTCGAAGCCACATTGCGACGTGGAGCCCAAGAGTATCCGAAGCTTAGGGCGTTGAGACTGAAGCTGAAGTATGGAAACCAAGCCGAGCCAACAAGCAACAAGTTAACCCAAAGCTCCAAGCTTACATCCCAAGAATTTCAGCATGCCCCTTGATGGCACCCAACCATGAGCACCAAAAACCCAGAGACGGTAAAGCCTGAACCTTGAGCCTTAAACCCTAAACCGTATAGCAATTTAGGGTTCAGGGTTTACAGTACCCTTCTGGAATCCTTTTCGGGAGTTTGTTCTGTTTATAGTACGTTGTAGTACCCTTACAGTAGCTGTATGTAACTCCTATAGTACCGGGCAAGAACCCTGGCAAAGCCAGGCTTGGGGGATGCCATTGAGCGGTCTGCGCAGAAGCCACCGGGCAAGTATTTTCTTCATTCCGGTGTTGTTGTGGGACATCTAACCCTAGACCCTACAGAGCTCCTCCTGTCGTCTCTGCTTGTGGGTTCCGCAGTTTCGTTTGTGGATGACTGGGAGCTGAAGGTGATGGGCTTTCTTGCCATGGCAGCATGGGTTTAGGGTTCAGTATTTAGGGTTTAGGAATTAGGGTTTGGGGTATGGATCATCAGCATCCTCATTTGATAGCCTGTCTCATCTTGCTCTTCGTAGCAGCCTCCTCATGTCTTCGTGCTTGCTTTCATGAATGTCTGGTGCACTAAACCCTTAACCCTAAACCATAAACCCTAAACCCTAAACCCTGAACCCTTAACCCTTAACCTTGAGGATCTTTCGAACAAGATTAGGGGCGTGTGAGGCTCTTAGCCTCATTCCCTGGTTCATTCAACGGCTGATCTCCCTACTTGGAGGATCATGGGACTTAGGAAGTAAGGTTATAAGTCCCCTGATTGGGGGTTATAAGTATAGTTACCTTAGTTACCTTAGTTATAACCCTACCTATTTAAGTCCCATGATCCTTTAAGTACTCGATGTTGAATAGCAACACAGCTGTCAGAAGAATGAGCGGGAGTAGCTGCGCTTCGTCGGAAGGGACTTAATTTCATGTGCTTGGAGTTGCATCCTAATCCCTAAACCCTAAACCCTGGTCGCCCAAGACTCTAAACTTGAAGCTATGAATGCCAAACCTACAGTGTGTGCTTCAAATCTTGAACCTCAGCCCTAAGCCCGAAGCCCTAGCAAAATCTTTGTAACTGTCTTAAACGAGAGCACCCACAGGGACAAACCCTACAACGCCTTTCTAGCACCAAACAGCCATTGAGTTAATGTCAGGGGCCTTAAACCCTAAACCCTAAAGCTCGACGCGAGGATGGGTCTGAGCAATGGCGGTCTTACGCCGATGCAGGCAACTTGAGCGCAGGGTCTTGGTAGGGTCTTACAGGTTCTTTCAAGTGTTTCAATACAGATGTGCATACATACATGCATGCATACATACATGCATACATACATAGATGCATGCATACATATGTATGCGCACATACATCCGGAATTTAAAAAGCATTTGCACGGCATTGAAAAAGGCTTTAGGGTTTCATAATGGTCCCCTAAACCCTAAACCCAAATCCCCTAAACGGGGATAAGTTCATCAGAGTGTGTCAGGATTTCGGATTACAGGCATAGGGCTTAGGGCCGGAGGGCGGTGCGGGCCTTAAGGGTATAGGTTCGGGTGAAGGTCCGTAGGGTTTTGGGTTTTAGGGTTTAGGTCTGTAGGGTTTAGGGTTTAGCGTCTACGGTTTAGGGTTTAGGGTCTAGGGTTTAGGTCTGTAGGGTTGATAAGTTCTGCATAACGTAAGAAACCTGATTCACACTGGCTCAAGTTTGTTTTCAGGGTTCTTAGTATGGTTATGGCAGTTACCACAAGCATATAACTTAACAGTATATCAATGTACATAAAGTATATAAGAGAAAGTACTGAGGGCTTAGAACATTCGGAACCCTAAGGCATAAACCCTGCAGGCTTACCGTCCTAAAGGCGTTAAGCTCCAAGTGCTGTGCCAGGAGCGCATGAATGCTGCAAAACTCACGACGCTGGCGGGGAAACTGATCGGAATCACCCTTGGCTGCTTCGCAGGCATGCTGTAGGGATTCAGAATTTACGGTATAGCGTTTAGAGTGTGCGCTTTGCTGTTTAGCGCCATGTTTTGCTGCATTGCCCGCGTCAGCGACCGTAGATTCGCTTGATGCGACGCGACGAGAATTCGTAGCGTTGTGAACATCTGCAGTCACTGGTCATTGAAACGTTTCTCGCGACAAAGCAAACAACAGCGATACTTATCAAAGGGATCGTATGCATTTAGTATGCATTGCAACAGCCAGCGACACCAACAGCAGCGATGGCAGCGGTATTTGCATTGCATGTGATAGCAGCGATTGCCGTCACCGGCCCTGCTACTGCAAAGTCATGGCATGCAGGGACAGGATAGGTGTAAAAAGAGCTTCCATTAGATGGTAAAACGAGCTTCCACACGATAATCGATTTGGATTCCAAGTACGAGTATTGACACTAGGCTCAGACATGATAGCGTGCAGGCATGACGCCGCTGCTCTTCCTGACGCCGGCCAAAGTTGAGATTGCCAAGGAAGACGTCGAGGTGCTTCAGGGTTTATGGCTGGTCATAAGTGTGTTCAAGCACGGTATGCATGAGTGCCCTATTTGGGCTTATAATATCATAAGTAGTCCACCCAAGTGGCAATCAGAAGGGAGAAAGCCAATGAACAAGCAAAGAAGCCCAGACCCCCAACGCCCAACCCTAAATCCTAACCCTCGACCCTAAACCCTAAACCCTACAATTCTAAGCCTAACTTAACTCCTTAAACCCCTAAGTTCCCAACCCCTAACCCAACCTAAAGCCTGAACTCACTCGTCCCTCGCAGCCCAAGGAAAAGAACATCTTACCTTGAGGTTTCCCAGCAATGTTGCGTTCTGGTTCCACACATGACAGAGTTTGGGGCCTTGGCTCTGTGAAGTTTCGAGTTTGCTACTCCAGATGTGAAGAGCCATTAGCTTCAGACACCGCAGTGTTTCACACGGAAGTTTCCGGCAAGGCGGTAGTGCTTCTGACATCCAAGCCACTCCCCTATAGTTTTGCTCATACATGCATACATACATACATACATATATATATATATAGAGCATATATTGCTTTATACTTAGATACATAGATAGGTAGGTCGATGCATAGATAGTGATACAGATGTACACACACTCATATGTACATGTATATATATATATACAAGACATATAAGTAGATACATGCATAGGTACATCTGTATATATATATATACACATTATATATACACATGCACACGTATACATAAGATATATATATATATATACCTATACACACATTATATATATATATGTATATGTACACAACATTAACACTAACACTAATGCTAATACTAATACTCGTACTAATACTAGTACTACTGCCAATCCAAGTACTAATACTAGTACGACTACTCATGCCCATACTCATACTATACTCATACTGTTCCTAGAGCCAACACTAACACTGATACTAGTATGAATGCTAAAGCGAAATATGTATATGGACTTGTGTATATATATATATATAAAATGCTCGCGGACTCCGAGTAGGGCACCCTCAGTTTGGAGAGGGTTGGACGCTTGATTAATACCCTCGTGTCTAAATAGGGGTTGTAAGTAGGGTCGCATTATGAAGGCAGTTAGGAAAGGTGATTGGCTATCGAGTGACTTTCGCGATGGCTTTCGCATCAAACGCCGCCAGCACCGGGCCTTCAAGCATGAGCGGCCCAACATGCCCCAAGCATAAGCCATGAATCCCTTAGCCCAAGAGTCTCAACCCTAATCCTAATGATCATTGCCGCAGAAGTCTGCTCTTGAAAACCACAGAAAATCCGGAAACAGAAAATCCGGAAGGCTACGGAACTTGCAGCTGTGCAGGTGTACGAATCCATTTTCCTGCCCAGTGGGGTGTCCACTGCCGCGCCCATCGGTTATGTTCATTTTTTCAGGTGGCTGCTAAGGCGGTTTTTTGGCCCTAAACCCTAAACCCTTAGTGTAGGTTTGGGTGCCCCTTTGGCGTTTTGCTTGGGGCTCTGGGCTTTTGGCCTGTTGGACGTTCTTATCACAAAGTTGTCGGCTTGCGGGCATGCGGGATTCCACTTTTATGCTCGGCGCGTGGTGTTAAGGATTTATAGGGTTTCGGGTTGAGGGGATTAGCATCTGAGCCTTTAGAGGTTTCCAGGTTTTGCAGACGATGCCCTACATCCAGTGCTCCTTATTTGCAGAGTATCGGCCTCCCCTAAACCCCAAACCCTAAACCCTAAACCCTAAACTTTTGGGAGTTACCTGAGGTTCGTGCAGCTGATGCAGCGCAGCCACCGTTCCATGGCAAAAAGACCTTACCTTTCTTTTTGAATGGGCCTTTGAACCATATATATATATATAGTTTTTGTTTTTTTTTGGTAGTGTTTTTTTTGCTACGGGTTGGAAGATGTTCGCTTTTTGGTTGAGTGTTTAAAAGCGTATGCAGGTAGCCTTGAGACATCCTAACCCAGGCAAGCGCAAAGAAGCCGGGCAATTGGTCGTGAAAGGTGGCGTGCCTTTCGGCAAGGTGGGCTTCTTGGAGTCGTTCGGCCTTTAATGTAGGGGCCTAAATAGTTAATTACCAATACTACTGTGGGGGTTCCCTATTATAGCTATAGTATAACGGGCTCCAAAACCCCTGTTGTAATCATCAAGGCCCCTGCATTAGTGACTTTAGTGTTTGTCAGAGTCTGGAGGGTCTTTATCACCGTGAACAGGGGTTTAGAGTTTAGCGCTTTCAGGGTTTCCAGGGAGCTCTAGTCTAGTTGAAAGCCACAGCGTGGGAACTATTTCCTAGAGAATGACGAAGGTTCGCTTGGCAGGCAAAAAGCCGCAAGGGCCGCAACGCCCTAATATAGGAGCCAAAAGAATGACCAGCAGCAGTGTGGGGGTTCCTTAACTACAATTATCGTAGAAGCATACCCCAAAACTCTATTCTAATTATATACTACGGCGCCTAATATAGAACCCTGTCATAGATCCCTTATAGAACCCTCTAATCTACGGATCCCTTGAAAGGAACCCTCTTCTAATCATTGAAGGCCCCTGCATTACACGCTATCGGCTTAGGGCCTAGGGTTTAGGGTTTAGGGTTTAGGGTTTCAGCTTGACGTGACGACTCTGAAACATCTCGGTTTGGATTCCCTACCGACATTTCCGGATCGGGTTTGGGATTTGGAGTTCGCAGAGCCCGGCAGCAGCATGAGAACGCACGCTTTGCAAGCCAGGCAGTGCATGCAACTACGTTATAACCCTACGCTTGAACCTAATCTAACATCTCCAAACCCTAGAACCTTAAACCCTAAACCCTAGACCTGTATCCCTAAATCCCAAAGCCTTGAATCCTAAACACTAGGAGAGTGCTTGGCAAAACAGGTCGTCCTTCTCTTGCGAGGTGAGGCAGTGGCTTTGTCACTTGGCTCTTTGAGTGGTTTGGGGCTTTTTTAGCTTTTTTGGTTTTGGGGTTTTGGGGGGTTGCAGAAGACAGCCCTAAACCCTAAACCCGAAGCTTGCCCGAAGGGCTGTGCGTTTTAGGTCGTTAAGTTGTATTCGCTCTCCTCACTCTGCCCCTGACGCGTGCTTGGGAAGATCCAGGGATCAGGCTTCAGGGTTCAGGGATCAGGGTGCGGGCTTTATGGTTGGGGTCTGGGATTGAGGGTCTCACATAGGAACCGGGTTAAAGAAACCCGGAGTTCACATTAGGGTTCTTTATATGGATCTTCATATTTTGGGGGGTTATAGGACCAGGGTGTCTTAATCAGGTTCTTACATTAGGGTTGATGCGTCGGGCGGCTTGAGGCTTTTCCAGCGATCTCTGTGGGAGTTTGGCAGCGGGGGATGAGCCCCAAACTGAAGATCGAAATTCCGCTGCTCAGAAGGGTCAGCGTTTAGGGTTTAGGGTTTAGGGTTTAGGGTTTAGGGCTGCTCAGAAGGGTTACTATGGGATCTTTAGGGGTTCCCCACCAGGGTTGCTCTTGGGGGTACTGTGACGTTTGCTAGAGGGGTTACTTTTTTAAGGGTACCTCGACATCCTAGCCCCTAAACCCTAAACCCGAAATCCTAAACCCAAACCCCAAACCCTAACTCCTAAACCCCAAAACTATAAACCCTAAGCCCTAAACTCTAAACCCTCAACTCCAAAAGAGCCCGAAAGCTGAAGCCCGAAAGTAGCCACCTCAAAGCTTTCCCTGGGGAGTCGCACCAGGCATAGTCTAGAGCCAGACCAGAACCCAGAGGCTCGTGGCTGCCGTTTTTTTGTCTGTGGGGTTTTGGTTCAGAGCTTCAGGGTTTTGATACTGTTGGTGTTTCGAGGCTAAGGGGGTTAGGGGGTCTTTCCGGGCTTGGTGTGGTGGGTTTCGTGTTTTGCTTCTCTTTCTTCTTCGGGGGTCCAAATGGGGGCTCTGCTAGGGTTTTAGGCTTTGGTGGTGTTTTCAAGTCTTGTGCTTTCTAAGGATTAGGGCCTGGGCAGGCATGGGATCGTAGAGTTCAGGGCTTCGGGGCACGAGTGTGAGGCAACAGGTTGAGGTCCTGCTCTGGGCAGAAGCCAAATATGTTTCCTGCATGTGGCCAGTTCTTTAGGTTAGGGTCGTCCCGTTTTGTAAATAGGACCCCGACAGGGACCTGAATTTAGAGGACTACCATGTAACTGTGGCACAAGCAACGTGACCAGTAGTGTCAATGAGGATAGCAGAAGCATTCGTTGAAGCTACAGCGACAGTCAGGGTGAGGTCAGAGTGTTTACTCTGGCAGTAGCAACATCAACAGCCTAGGTTTGGAAGGAATATGGGAATGGCACAAGACAAGACGGTGCTTGCATAGGTTTGGTAATCGATTTTGCGGTGCTTATGAGCTTCAGCATGTATGGTGAAGCCAGGTTTACGTATGCTGTGTGCTTCATGCCTCCCTGGCCATCCATTAATCACTGCCTGAATCTATACGCCGGGCCCGACAGATGCCCTGAAAGAAGCATAAAAGCATAAAGCCGAAAGTTTCTCAGCATGTCTCAGCATGCCATCAGTGTTTGAGCCTTCAAGTACCATCGAGAGGGGCATACATTGATTGCACTAGCTTCCGGGGCTCACGACGGAAGAGTATCACTGATGGTAAAGGATCCGCTTGTTCTGACACCCCTATAGCCCCTTCGACAGCCTTTCAAATTTCTGCGATATCCAAGAGCCTGGTTTAGGGGTTTTCTGGTGCTAAGCCAGGGAGACACGCTACCGGCGCTCTTGGAGAAGGGTGAGGTGAGTCACCGCTACCTCGGCCGTCTCGAGGTGGGGGGTGTCGCGACGTGTGTAGAGCTTCGGGTTTAGGGTTTAGGGGGGTTTCGGGTTTAGGGAGTTTAGGGTTTAGGGTTTCGGGGTGAGGGTTTCTATGATTTTTGGGGATTTGGTTTTCAGGGATTGAGTGAATGTTCGCAGGGTCATTGATTCTTCGGGCCGTTTTCGAAGGCTCTCTCGGGTGTTATCGCACTTTTCACGGCTTCAGGGCCCTAAACCTTAGGCCAAGCCTTCGAACTTAAGTCCTACCTATAGTCTCCATTGTAGTTCCTTTTTTGGTTAACCAAATTTATACTATGGGATCCCAACCATAAAACTGGTTAACCAAAAAACGGAACTCCAATGGAGACTATAGGTACACCATATTGATGCCCGGCAACAGCCACAGAGCCGAATCAACAGCTCCGATCCTGAGGCTTCACCCAACGCCTGGGTTCTGGAGTAATGTTGGGGCCTAAACAATTACCTGTACTATTTTGAGGGTTCCTTACTATAGTTATAGTATACAGGGCCCCAAAACCTCATTCTAATCATGAAGGCCCCTACATTACCATCCTTTGATACTTTTTTTTGTGGGACTTATCCCTTGAAGGCACCTTTACGATATGGGGTTTTCCGAAAATAGGGGTTCCTTCTTATAGTACCCCAAATAGTAGGATCCTCATTGTAAGGACTCCAGAATAAGGTACCCCTTATTTTCGGAAACTCCCATATGCAAGTTTATACTTCTCCCTGGTTGCTTCAAAGCCCAGATACTGCAACACCATGACATTGCCGTACCAGGTTGAAGTCCCTCACCCCTTAACCCCACAACCTCAACCCTAAACCCTAACTCCTACATTCTAAACCCTAAACCTAAACCCTAGACCCCCTAAACCCCTAAACCCCTAAACCCTGAACCCAACTCTAAACCCTAAACTCTGAAAGCCTAAGCTCTGAGCCCGAAACCCCAGAGCCTCAACCCGAAACCCTAAACCCTGCACTAGCCTCTGGGCCCGAGACTTCCCAGCAGTGAGGCTGGACTTAGACTGACGTCGGGCCATGGATCCACTTTGGGATAAAGGGACTTCTGTAAAAGATCGCATAGATCTTCTTACTGGTCGCGGGTGGATAATCAGCAGGCGTTTGCAGGACGTTGACTTGGGACACAAGTTCAATACGGTGGTGAAGATACTGCGAATGGTGTCTAAACATCACGGCATCGCGAATGTTGTGGACCTGAAGTTGGATAATGCCCTGGAGACCCCTACTGCTGAAAGAAGGCCTCAGCTTACAGGTGAAGAAGTAATGCTGGATGCAAGTGCATGCCCTTTCCAGATCTCCAACAAGGAAGTGTACATGCTGGCAGGAACGAAGTTTGCAAGAGATGCCACTGGGCAGCGGGTTCTGAAATTTCCGGCAGCAACAGAAAAGACGGCAGCAATCCTGCTGCCCTCTCGCACAGATGCTGTTGTGGAAATTGCTGAGCTCTTTGCTGGAGGACTCAACGGCTACAAGAGAGCAGCAGACATGCTCCCTGCAGAGTGCACGATCCGAGTGGAGAACGAGGGAATGGCAGTGGCGACAAGCCTGCTCAATGACCCCACAGCGGTGCTGTATACGGACAGAGGGGATCTCAACAAGTTCTCAGTCTTCTGGGGCGACGTGGCAGATCTCCGATGGACCCAAGCTATGCAGACGAGCAATGTGGAGATCTGGTGTGTGGCCCCTCCGGGCCAAGCCTTCCAAGCGGGGGAGGCCTCGCAAGGTTTTCAGGATGGCCAGAAGTCAGCTCCGATTTGGCAGTTTTTCCTGATGGCTAGAATCGCGCAGAGAAGAGCCATTATTCTGGAAATGCCGCCGGCTTTTGGCAAGCACTCGGACAAGAACCTGACGGTGGATATTCTCAAGTGGGCGGGATATGTGCTCAAGTGGGAGGGATACATTGACCCCTCAGACCTGGTGCCAGCACACAGGAGAAAGCATTTCATGGTCTTCTGGAATGGAGCTGATGCCCCATCTGTGTCGGTTCCTTTTCATCTGGCGCCTGTGGGCCACAGAGGAGAACTGGCCTGCCACGCGGCCATTTGGGACAACATGCCCAACACCTACGAAGATGCAATCAAGGTCCGGGACATGGACTATACGAAGATCACGAGCCGCGACCTCCTGCCGAAGTACCTCCAGATGAAGCCAGGAGCAGCGCTGCAGCACAGGTTGGTGGACCAGTCGAAGCCACTTCCGCCCATCACAGCAAGCTACCGAAATGTCTTGTCAACCCCATGGGCTACTCTGGCAAAAAGGGGCCTGCACTTCTCTGTCATTGAGCCTTCGCCGGGATTCCTCAGGTACCTCTCCAAGTGGGAAGTGATTCGGTGCTTTGGTTTCCCTCCTGATGTGATTCTCCCGGAGCCCGAAGGAGACGGATTTATGCTGCTGGGTGACTGCACGATACCAGCCCAGGCTCTGCTGATTCTGGGCTCGGTCATTGCACACCGGCAAGAGGAGCCGATGCATGATGATCAGGTTCTACGCTACTTGGACGAAGGCCTCCTCGAGATCAACCGGAAATGGGGGTTCTGGGATGGCATCATGCCCTACAACAGAAATGCATGGTCCATGCTCCTGCCAGAGAATGACCCAGGGCGGAGTTCATCGGGAATGCTTGCAACGCGGATCAATGCTTTACAGGTCAACCTGGACACCCTGACCTATGGCAGGTTCACCCATGGAAGGAGAGCCCCGTACTTCTCGGAAGAAACAAGGGTGGAGTATGAAAGGTTCTTCTCTGAAGAGCCGTCGACGCCCCCGATGTCGCACCGAGTCTTTGAGGTTTTCAGTGGCTACCATGATGTGAACCTGAGTGACGAGGACACGGTGGCTTCAGTGCACCAGCAGATTGCAGACTTCCTTTTCATCCCCGTCCCGAACTTGGTCGCTGTTACGGTGAAGCATGAAGACCCAACAATGGCGAGATGGATCCTGGCGGGAGAGATTCTGCCCCACACCATGGAGCGAGCATTGGTTCTGGTGGATGCTGCGGTGCCACAAGCACACTGGTTGCCTGACCTCTGCAGACAGCGGGATTTGGCCACTACCTACATGGACTCCCATGGATCTTTCCCGGACATTGTTATGCACAATGGGACCATGGTAGATGAGGTCCACTGGCCGATAGCCCTCCATTCTGGAGACTTCCTCAGGCTCAGATGGGACAATCACTCGGACCATGAATGGACTTATGTGGATGTCTTCAAGCAATTTGACAAGGTGGAGCAAACCCTGCCAGATTCGCCCCACACCGAAGACAGCGAAAGCAGTGCAGGCGGACGTGTCAATGACCCTCCATTGGAAGACACGCAGCCTATGTCCGATGACGAGGAACGCCCACCGCCAGGTGACGATGCCACGCCAGCAGCGCCAGAGCCTCCAGTTCGGGGCCTTCCTTTCTCTGAGCCAATGACAGCCAAGCGGCACTGCACAGATGAAACTCGTGACCTCAGGGCTCTGCAAACTGCAATTCTGCCGGCTACAGCCAACTACAATACGACGACGACTCCGGAGATGTCTACAGCAGTCTACCTTGCTTTTCAGAGCAGATTGCTGGCAGTTGGACAGGGAGATGAAAGGAGCCTGGAGCAGATCATTCAGGATGAGTGGGGTGTCCCTCCAGAGGCCGCGCACTTCACTTTGTTTGGGAGAGTCTTGGCTGCCTCAGCTACGTGTTCCTGTGTGCCCATTGGAGCGACGGTGATCGTCAGAGGAAGAGTGCGAGGTGGAACGGCCACACCGGTCCAGAAACTCAGAGGACTTCTTGCAGCCAAAGGAGTACCGGAAGAGAATTTGGACGCGAGGATCAAAGAAATCAAGGACCAAGTGGGCGACAAGGGGATAAAAGAAGCATACTCATCCTGGGACCCTTGGAGCAAACTCAAAGCAGCCTGCACCACCAGACTTGTCAAAGAGTCCGAGGCGAAGAACCGACCAAAACAGAAGGACATCCAGAAGGACAATGGTTTGGACCCGCTGGTTGCTTCGGACCCCTGGATGCAAGCTCTACAGGACCGAGGGTCATGGAAGCTTGAGTGTTCCTTCTTTCAGATGGAAGACGGAACGGCGCCACTGCCACTCTCCAAAATCACACATGGTTCAGTTGGTGTGGCCCTTGTCAATGAAAGGGAAGCTGAACTTTTGCTTCAGAACCAGGAGAAGATGTCCTCTGGAGAATTGGCAGCTATTGTGGTTGGGTCCTCCTTCCAGACTGCAGGAAACTTTCACATACAACAAGTGGAAGTGCCATGCCGCAAACGCACAAGATGCTCGAATCCTGGTCCGTGCTCAGATGCTGAATCTGGGAGCCAAGCAGCTTCGCTTGGCTGGAGAGTCCTCGAGGATAAAGGTCGATGAGCTTGACGCAGTGGTGTTGGCATGTGAGCTGGTGAAAAAGGAGATCCGGGAATGGGAAGAGGTCGCTGACGCCCCACTCAAGTTTCTCAAGAAGAAGATCCCGTCTTTGGAGGAGGCAATCTTTGCTACATGGGGCAAGAGATGCTTTGATGGTGGAAAGCCCATCATGGACGCCATGCTCGCAGAAACTATGTTCATCATGCTCCGGATCAAGAAGCAGTTCAAGGAGGCTGTGCTCAAATCCGTCACGGAAGGAATTTATTTCTCCCCGCGAATGGAGGACAACACCCCGGACAGCACCTACAAGGTCATCTGGTTTCCTGACAAACCATTGGGAGAAGTTTTGGTCAAGGCCAATACGGAGCCAGCGGCAATGGGCCTCGTCAGGAACCGGACTGGGTACGGGATCCGAGTCAGAGCAGATGAGTTTTCCAAACTCAAGCAGAAATGGGTGCCAGCATGGAAGCCTCTGGCCAATACACCGTACGACCTGCGCATTCAGAAGCACTTCGATCTACAAAATATGCCGCTCAGTTGTTCCAAAGCCGAAGTCCAAAAGTTTCTCAATGACATCAGCTGGCCGGCCCTTGCACTGAAGCAAACTCAGCCGCGAACCTGGCTAGTTGGCGCAGAGCAGCCTCCGGAGAACCTCGTGCACCTGGCTTCTCACGGCACTATTCTCATTACAGAAAGATTGCCAAAGGGAAAAGGAAAGGCAGCTGGGAAGGGCAAAACGAAGATGGCGACAAAAGGCATGACCCCCTGGCTGGTGGCAAGCTCGTCGATGTTTGTGCCAAATCCCTCGGCGAGTACCTCAGCAGGCCCGCACCTGGCCATGCAACTGGATGATGCAGTCGCCTCGGACCTCGAGGATCGAATCCAGAAGAAGATTGACCAACTTCACAAAGAGCAACAATCTTCCTACGCCATCCTAAAGGACGACCTTGCCGACTTCAAAGCTGATGTCAAAATGACACACCAGAAGCAGGACAAGATCAACAACGATTTGGCAGCAGGCATTGCTGGAATCACCGGGGCCATCTCCACCCAGTTGGCCCAGAATACGGCATCAATCACTGCGGCTTTGGATGGTCATCGTGCAGAGATCATGAAGGACCTGGCCAGCTCCCAAGCAGACCTCAAGAGCGAACTCATGGGCGAGGTCAGAAGCCAGATCGGAACGATGAGGAAACGGACACCTTCCCCGAAGTCAGCTGGCGAAGCAGGCGAGGGGAAGAAGCCAAAGCAGTGACATAGAAGCGGGGGTACCTCGCCCCCTACAGTAATTCACCTGGATGAACTTCTTGGTGGTATGCAGCAGACAGTTGGCAACAACTACCGACCAACTGTTGACGGTTATTTTCAGTATGCTGATGGCGGCGTGGATGAAGGCTTCCTGGCCCGAGAGAGCTGCTATGATGCGAATTTGTACCTTAATTCAGTTTATCCGCGGACAGATTTCAAAGCTTTGAGGTGCATTTGGCACCCACCTCCATGGAATCAGAGACTTCGACTTGGGGAAGCAAAGAACCCAGCACCCCAACAATCTGTGATGACGATTTCAGCATTGAACGTCCAAAGTCTGAATGGGTTCTTGGAAGAGGGCCGCTTCATTCAAGATGTGGACGTCGCGGTTTTTTCGGAGACGGCTGCAACCAACTTTGTGCAACAGAAGGCGACCAAGGTGGCACACTCGGCTGGGAGACATCTCAAGTGCAGTAAGGCGGTAGCCAACCGATCCTTTGCTGATGGAAGATTCTGTGTGACAAAAGGTCAGGCATCCGGCACTGCCATCTTGTCTGCACTGCCTACAAGACCAGTTCGTTCGGCATGGACACCAGAGTGTTGGAACACGGGAAGAGTGGTGGATTCCTTTCTCCTAACTCCTGTTGGTTTGGTCTACATATGTGCAGTTTATGGATTACACCAAGGACTACCAGATGCTAATCTGCACAATGAAGACATTCTTCGTGAAGTTGGGCAAAGAGCTTCCCTGCTCAGCTGCCCTGCCATCATTCTGGGAGACTTGAACACGGACATACAAGGCCTTTTGGCATGGCAGATACTACAAGACCAAGGATGGCAGGATGCTGCATTATGGCAGGAATGCAAAGATGGTAACCCTCCGGCCAATACCTACAAAGAGGAAACCAGGATCGATTATATTCTTGTCAATGCCAAGGCGGCTATGGCCCTTCGATCTTTTTCTGTTTCAATGCAGCCTGAAACAGATCACAAATCGGTGTCGGCAGTTTTCGACTGGTCAGTGCTACCTGCCAAGATTCAACATTTCCGGATGCCCTCAGAAGTGACGGTGTCTGGACTCTCTGAAGATGAACTCAGCCATGCCTACGTGCCGTCGTTTCTCCTGGCTCGGCTACAACATGCTCTGGAAGAACAGGATGTGGAATCGGCCTGGAATTTCTTTGCTGAAGCATATGAAGGTGCAGTTGCTTATGCTACACAGAACAAGACAGGAAAGCAGCTACCCAGAAACTTCTATGCCAGAGCCAAAGGAAGATTCCATCAAGCTCCTCACGTCGAAGCTCAAGTACCACATGCAAGGCTAGGTGAATTTCAGCCGACTGGAGAAGAGACCAACTTGATCCTTAGACAGAGGATACGCCAAGTTCGCCGTATTGCTACATATGTGGCCCAATCTGAAGCAATGCACAGATATGACCCTGGCACAGATCTTTGGCAGCGAGCAAACATGGCCATACAAAAGACCTGGGCTGCAGTGGTGTCTTCATCGGGTTTCAATGGTCCCTTCCAGAAGTGGTGGATGGAACAACATCGTGACGAGTTTCCTCTGGGATTCCCCTCAGTGGCGGTCGCCAGGGCTAAGCTCCAGATTCTTAAGAATGATGAGGTTCATTGGAGACAACATGTTAGGAAACTTCGTTCACAACACACCAGCAAGGTCTTCCATGACGACTGGAAGTTAGGAGGAGCCAAGCACTTTAGTGCCATAAAGCCCCCTGGCATGCCTAGAGTGGACTCCTTGGATGTTTCATCTCCTCACCGAGTGCAACTCTGCAGGGCCCGTGGAAAAAAGACGATGACTTTCGTGGTCAGAGATGATGACTTACAGTGTATCAGGGTAGGATGCAGATGGTCACAGGGATCATCGACGGCTACTGTTTCTAAAATCGGGCAAGGCAAGATTCATTTGGCGAATGTTTCTGGCACCTTCAAATCTGGAAGTATATTACAGTACAGGCCGACGGCCATACCGCATGAGATTACCCAGGTGGCGGGAGAGTACTGGAGATCTTTCTGGAATACAAAGAAGCATGCTCATGCTCAAGATGCTGAGATCCAGAATGCCATTGATGCATTACCAGACCTACCGGACCTTGATGTTACAACCGATCAACAGGACTTGGTTTGGGCGTTGTCTAAACTTGCTGTCAAGAAAGCACGGGGGATGGATGGTTTCTCCAACTACGAATTGAAACACTTGCCGATTTCTCTGCATTCACCTCTGGTTAAACTACTCAACTTATTTACGACCAAAGCGAGGTGGCCAGACAGCTTGACCCATGCGAGGATGGCACTTTTGCACAAGACACAGGTGGTGGGAGACATATCCTCAACAAGGCCTATTACGATTTTGGCATCGGTCTACAGGCTCTGGGCTAAAATTGTAACGAGGAAGATGTTACAACATGTCACCCCCCATCTTCCTACTACCCTATTTGGATCAGTGCCAGGGAGATGCTCTGGAGATATGGTGGCGATGGTGCAAACAAGGCTTGAAAAGGCCCTCTTGACTGGACATCCTATGTTTGGAGTATCACTGGACTTTTCCAAGGCATACAACACTTTGCCGAGAGAACTGCTGGGACTGATTAATCAGAAACTAGGTCTTTCCGATTTGTGGCGGCCATATTCTTCTTTTCTGTCATCCTTGCAGAGACACTTCAAATGTGGTGATCATTGGGGTCAACCTCAAAGGTCACAGGTGGGAGTCCCGGAGGGGTGTCCTATAGCAGTTGGCCAGATGATCTTATTGACATGGGTCTTTGCCTTGGCCATGAAACAGGAATCTGAAACGTCCTTGTATTCGTATGTAGACGATTGGATTTTGCTCACCTCGGAGACGGAACCACTGATCAAGGCGATCTTCAAGATACAATCTTTGGCTGCTAAGTTTGGGTTGATTCTGTCCCTTAGTAAATCGGGAGTATTTGCTACGAACCAGAAGTTGGCCAAGCAGTTGCAAGGGACTTTGGCACACCGAGGAATCACAATTGGATTGGTCAAAAACTTCAAAGGATTGGGGGTTAACTTCCAGACGGCCAAACAATTGGGTACCCAACTCAGAGATGAGAGATGGACAAAAGCCAAGCTTCTGTTGGAACGCTTGCAGTATATGCCCTGGACGGAGAAGGTCAAAACGCAGATTGTCAATCGTGGCATTCTCCCCTTGACGTTTTATGGTGCACAAACCTGGATGGCAGGGAAAGATTTCATTAGAGAAGTGCGAGCCAAGTGCAACCACTCAGTTTGGGGAAAGAAGCAATATCATTTGCACTACTTGGCTCCCCTTTTCTCTGGAGCAGACTACGAACCTATGCTTTATTTGGCCAAGTACAGATTTTCCTCTTTCATGCGCATGCTGGCACGGGATTTAACACTGGTGAAAGAAGTATGGGATCTTGCTTTTTCCAACAAAGCTTACTTCAAGAGATTTACTAAGGGAAAGGTGTCCCTCTTACAGTGTCAACTGAATGATCTGGGCTGGGAACTTAGCCAGGACGGTACATGTACATCCAGTGGTGGTTGGACTTTCAAGATTTGGGACATTTCCATGGCACAGTTCCAGCATTTGGTCCGAGAGGATTGGGAGCAAGGCCTCCTGCAACATCTTCGACTCAAACAGAACATTCATGATATCCAGACTTTTTCGGCCTACAGATCCCAATACCCCCCCCTTGGCGGATCCCATGTTGGAAGGTTTCATGCGAAAGGTGCGATTAGGAGGACTTTTTCCACAAAGGCGAAGATCCCATGTCAATGATGCCCATGATGACACTTGTCAACACTGTGGGGAAGTGGATACCCTCAAGCACAGAGTTCATTATTGCCCGGCAACCTACTCTGTCCGCCTGTCCCAAGAATGGGAGGAAGTTTCTACGCAATTGGATTCTGTGCTTCTGGCGGGTCTCTTTCCGAAACTTCCTGGGTTTGAGGAGTACCAGCAACAGTTAGATGCTCTGGGGCACCCGGATATTGGTTGCCCTTCTTTCGACTCCCCGAGGTATTCTCTTTTTACGGATGGATCGGCCTCACATGGTAACTGTCCTTTTCTAAGATTGTGTGGATGGGCTGTTACTTGCGCTCATGGTGATGGACCAAAGAACACAGTTCTGACAGTGGGGCTGTTACCTGGCAGGAGACAGACAGTGTTTCGGGCGGAATTCCAAGCTGTCAATGTTGCAATTGCTTCTGCACCATGTGTGGACGTCTACACCGACAATCAAGCAGTTGCACGTATTGTCAATCATCTTCTGGTCTCAGGCTATTGTAATGAAAGATGGTTTACGCATCCTGACCGGGATCTCATCCTTACGTGTTCCAAGCTGCTTGCAAGGAAAGCCAGAGGTGATGTCACTGTTACTTGGGTTAAGGCACATAGAGCCATTACTTCGGCGGCCAACAATCGCGACTTATGGCTGATACACCACAATGCTGCTGCTGACTCTGCTGCACAACAACCGCTGCTTCATATGCCGCCACTGATTGCGGGCCCGCGTTCTGAACTCAATGCTCGTTTGCTGTCAGATGTGGCCATGAAATGCAAGGCTTCTAAGATCCTGCGAATGGTCATGGATGAGTTCCCCTGAAGTCTCTGAGTGCACGCATAGTTTTTTGAGCTTTTATCTGTCTGCCTAATGCGGTGGTGCAGTCACGTCTCTTACGACCGGACTTCGCCATGTCAAGTTGTGTGCCTAAACCCTGCACTCGAAACCCCCAGCCCTAGGCTTCAGGGCGGAAATGCTCGTGCCCAGAAACTCCAAAGCATTCTAAACCCTATACCCAGGGTTTAGGGTTTAGGGTTTAGGGTAAATAGTTACCAATCTTATTCCTTAGGGTTCTTGATTACCAGTATGTTTTAACGGAGCCCAAAAACTTTTTCTAATTATTAAGGCCCCTACATTACCTCAAAAACTGAAAACGTCACTCCTCCCCAAGAGCCTGAAGCTCTAAAGCCTAAATAAAGCCTTACACCCGCAAGCTCAAATCCCTAAACCACAGTAGCCAGCACAAACAGAACAAACCAAAAGCACAATTGAAGTCCTAGACCCTTCACTTTAAACATATGCCCTTCTAGTCCCTTCATAACTTTGCGATTGCCTACCCCCCCACGCCAAAAGATCATGTTCCAATGCTTAATGCCATTGCTTTTTAAGTCCGGTAAGGACCTACACCCTAAACAAACCCTGAGCCCCCTAATCCGAAAACTCTAAACCCGAAGCCCCAACCCAACCCCTGAACCCAATCCCTAAACTAAGTATGTCGATCGGGCACCGTCCGGCGGCACAAAAACCAAGTTTTGCACTCGGTGCACAATACAAGTCTTACGACCGGCGGAAAAACCAAGTTTATCGCACAAGACATAAATCTGTTCAACGCTTTTGTTGCGACTCTTGCTTGTATTGTATTTCTGTTGTACAGCCAAGGTAAGAGCAACCATGCCCCGCGCGCAGGGCCCCGCACACTTGCACACCCCTCACACAGACACAGCCCCGCAGCCCCCTCCACACACCCACCAACCACCAACATTTGCGATCGGCGCCAGAAACCAAGTTTTACACGTTTAGCACTCTTGCTGCGACTCTTGCTTGTACTATTTTAATTTCTAGGCAAAGGTACAGCACCCATGCGCGCCACAGTTCCCGCACAACCTTAAACCCTAAACCGGAAGCCTTAAACCCAAACCGGAAGCCCTTAAACCCTAAACCCTAAACCCTAAGCCCTAAACCCAAACCCGAAGCCCTTAAACCCTAAGCCCTAAACCTAAGCCCAAAACGCCCTTCAACCCTAAACCCTAAGCCCTAAACCCTAATCCTAAGCCCTAAACCCTAAACCCTGAGCCCTAAACCCTAACCCTAGGCCCCAAACCCCAATTCGAAGCCCTAAACCTAAACCCTAAACCCTAAGCCTAGACAGCCCTAAACCCCAAGCCCTAAGCCCTCAACCCTAACTCGAAGCCCTAAACCCCAAGCCCTAAGCCCTCAACCCTAACTCGAAGCCCTAAACCCTAAACCCAAAGCCCTAAACCCTAACCCAAAGCCCTAAACCCTAAGCCCCAAACCCCAACTGGAAGCCCTAAACCCTTAACCCTAAACCCTAAGCCCTAAACCCTAACCCGAAGCCCTAAGCCCTAAGCCCTAACCCTAAGCCCTAAACTCTAAACCCCTAAACTCTAAACTCCTAAGCCCCTAAACTCTAAACCCCTAAGCCCTAAACCCAAACCGGAAGCCCTTAAACCCTAAGCCCTAAACCTAAGCCCTAAACTCTAAACCCCTAAACCCTAAATCCTAAACCCTAAACTCTTAACCCCTAAACTCTAAACCCCTAAGCCCTAAGCCCTAAACCCCTAAACTCTAAACTCCTAAACCCCTAAACTCCTAAACTCTATACCCTAACCCCTCTGGAGGTCTCTTCGTCGGCGGCCCACAGCCCGGGACTGGGCGGTCGCAGCATTACCTGTCGGGGGTCCATCGTGCAGCTTGGTTTACGGTTTTGGGGTTTTGGGGTTTAGGGTTTAGGGTTTAGGGGTTTAGGGGTTTAGGGGTTTAGGGGTTTAGGGCTTAGGGTTTAGGGTTTAGGGCTTAGGGTTTAGGGTTTGCGGTTTTGGGGTTTAGGGT
>CAJNDV010031424.1:0-10900 GCA_905221635.1 Symbiodinium sp. CCMP2456 | reverse complement strand
AGCCCAAAGCCTAAGCCCTAAACCCTAAACGCTTAACCCCAAACCCCTAAACCCCTAAACCCCTAAACCCCTAAACCCCTAAACCCAAAACCCTTAACCCGAAACCCCTAAACCCCTAAACCCCTAAACCCTGAAACCCTAAACCCCCAAACCCCTAAACCCCTAAACCCCCTAAACCCTCAAACCCTGAAGCCCTAAACCCCTAAACCCTATGAATCCCTAAACCCCTAAAACCCTAAACCCCTAAACCCTGAAACCCTAAACCCCTAAACCCTATGAATCCCTAAACCCCTAAACCCTATGAACCCTGGGAGACCAGAGCCCCCGAGGTCGCCTCTACAAGGTGTTGATGATGGCGGTGCTGGCAGACGAAAAGGCGAGGCTGTCGGGGTTTTATGTAGGGCTTTAGTTTTAGGGTTTAGGGTTTAGGGTTTAGGGTTTAGGGTTTAGGGTTAAGCGTTTAGGGTTTAGGGTTTAGGGTTTAGGGCTTTAGGGCTTTTTAGAGCTGTAGGGTTGAGGTTTTTTTTGAGTGTTTAGGAGTTTAGGGTTTCAGGGGTGTTTAGGGTTTTAGGGTGTTAGGGTTTTAGGGTTTAAGGTTTAGGGTTTAGGGTTGGGCGGGTTAGCGGTTTGAGGCTTGTAGGGTCCTTAAGGGCTACAAGCGTTTCAGGTTTGGGGCTAGGACTTCCAGAGTGGGAGCCGCCGGCACACGAGCTTTTTCCGTTTCCCTCCTTTGTTTCCGTTTTGTTTTCTGTTTGACAAAGGTCTCGCTTCCATTCCGTTTGCCGATTGTTCTCTAGTTCCGTTCGGGCTTGCATTCAACTTCCACCGTCGATTTCGCTTACAGTCGGTGAAACCAAAACAGCAGCAGAAACAGAAAACCGGGCACCCACCCGACACAGGCACGACATGGAAGAACATGGAGCAACCCGTCTTTTGTTGCGGGGCAGGGGTGCCTGATTTGCTGTTTCCGGCTCCGTTTTCGGTTCTCAACCGCCCCCTAAGCCTTGCTGTCTCGGGTTCCGTTTCCGGTTTTGGTCCCCGGTGGCTTCCGTTTCGGCGTCTGCTCCCTTTCCGGCTTTCCACTTCAAGTTTCGGCGAGCAGAAGCCGAAACGGAAGTGCCCGCAGGAAAGAACAGCAGCAAGGAAAAGTGAAACCGAAGGACACAGCAAAAGGAGGTCCGCGAGCGAAAAGAAGAGAGGGCATCAACGGAAACATGCTTGCGTCACTGTTGCATACGGGAGGCCGCAAGTTCAGGGTTGAGGGCGGGGGCGGGTATTTTGAGGCTTACTTAATGCTTTTTGGACGACAAAACCCAGGCCCAAGGCGACCCATTCAAAAAGCCTTGATGTCGCTGCAAATGTGCAGGTGGACTCATCGGAGAGAAAGTTACTGAGCAAATACCGGCGTCTCGGCAAGTTATGAGCATGTCGTCAGCTTTAGGGTTTCGGGTTGAGGGTTTAGGGTTTAGGGTCAATTGAGACCGGGGTTTCTACTATCAGGGTTCGAAGAGGGGTCTTATTCGGGTTCTGATGGCTCCATAGTCCAAATTCCTGAATAGTACCCTTTGCACTTTTTCTTTCAGGGTCCCCTTATGACAACCGAAGAGTAGGAAAAAGGGTACCCTTATTGTAAAGGGGCTACTCAGAAACCTAGCAGCAATTTTCTCAAAGGGTTCTACACGGAGGTCTTGCCGGAGGGGGGCTTGAGGGCTTGGGGTCGAGGGCTTCTAGGGTCTATGGTCGTGGGTTTAATAGGGCTTCTTGGAATAAGCCCTAAAGCCTCGACCTACCCTAAACCCCTGAACCCCTAAACCCCTAAACCCTAAACCCTAAACCCTAACCCCTAACCCCTAAACCCTAAACCCTAAACCCTAAACCCGAACCCCTAAACCCTAAAACCGTCCAGGGAAGATCACAAGATCACCGAGGAGGAGCATGAAGCCATCCTTCTGGAGCTGGGGTGGACCCAGGCCCCGGTTTCAGGGTTCTACAAGAGCTTTCTAAAGGGTTTTATAAGAGGTCTCTAGGGGTTCGGTAAGGGTTTCTGGGCCAGGGTGTAGGGTTTAGCTTTTTAGCTTTTGTGGCTTACGGCTTGAGTGACAGCTTAAGGTGTAGGGCTTGAGTTTCTCGCAGGGTTCTGGGAGGATTATATAACGGCTGCCAAAGCGGGCTAATTCCGTTGAAGTTAGGGTGTATGGCCTCTGCAAGAGTTTAGACGGGTGGATGACGGTTCATCAGGGATTTAGGTGGCTCCTTTCGCACGGTTTCTGGGTTGGCAGGCAGATTTGCCGGGTGGCATTGGGATTTCCTAGGGTTTCATAGGGAGTTCATACTTTCCCGGTGGCTTCTATTATTATTTTTTGCAAGGCCTTGGAACAGGTTGCACAAGGGTTTGTAGTGCTTCGTAGTCAGGGTAAGTGTGGTTCCTCACAGAGCCCCACGGTCGGTCTTCAGTGACGGGAAATTAGGGTTCGGGAGTTATAATGTATTAAAAAATATACTGTATATATATGCACACACACACACATATATATATATATATATATGTATGTATACGTATGTATGTCTGTCTGTCTGTCTGTCTGTCTGTCTGTCTGTCTGTCTGTCTGTATGTATGTATGTATGTATGTATGTATGTATATGATCCCGATTCTCGGTTCGCCGACCCCCCCGGCACGCCCAGGTCCAAATCTGCCATGAGGGTATTGAAAGTGCAACTGTCACCAGGATCGCGTTCCTGTCAGCCCCGCTTCCTGTGGCAGCTGACCCAAGAAGGGAAAATTATGATGACGATGATGATGATGATGATGACGATGATGATGATCATGATGATGACGATTTCGAAACACCCAGGGCGACCCAGACCGCGAACCACACCACAGGGGGACCGGAGGGACTGAGAGTAAACCCAAGGGACTCCAAGCAAATCCCGAACCACACCGCACCACCGGGGCGGGGGGAACCAACCATTGGGGCGGGAAGGGGGGGGGGGGCGGCCCGGTCAACCGGGCTCATATATATTATAATATACTATAATTAGTATACTCTAATATCTGGTTCTGCTTGACACAGTTCACTAATGACGTACAGCGGCCATTGTCGACCATTTCGGATTTCACCAGAACAGACGCCAGCGGCAAAGCCCCCATCCCGGACTGCCTGTACCCCGTAAACCCTGAAGCCCTAAACCCACAACTCCTGAAGCCCTAAACCCCAAACCCTAAACCCTGAACCCTAAAACCCTAAAACCTAAGCCCTACACCCACAAACCCCCAAACCCTAAACCGTAAACCCTAAAACCCTAAACCCCTAAACCCTGAACCCCCTGAACCCTAAACCACAAGCCCGAGAACCTTCAGCTCAAACCCCTGAGGTTGGCTGGCAGCGCGGTTGGATGAATCCGGAGATGGCCGTCCAGGCCCAGGGTGTTTGGGTTTAGGGTTTTAAGGGAGGGGTTTAGGGTTTAGGGTTTAGGAGAGGGGTTTAGGAGTTGAGAGTCTCTTGGTTCAGGGTTTAATTAGGGTTTAGGGTTTAGGGTTTAGGGTTTAGGGTTTAGGTTTAATTAGGGTTTAGGATTTAGGGTTTAGGGCCGTTTAGGGTTTCGGGGGTTCGTCGGGACTTCAGGGTTTAGGAACAGTCGTGCCATACTGTCGTTCCTTCTCGAGACCTTAAGCGCTGTGGTGGCAGATCTAGGGTCATCTTAAAGCCTAGGTTTAGGGTTTAGGGTTTAGGGTTTAGGGTTTAGGGTTTAGGGTTTAGGGTTTAGGGTTTAGGGTCTAGGGTTTAGGGTTTAGGGTTTAGGAATTAGGGTTTAGGGTGCTCTGTTCTCAGCCTTTGCGGCTAGGGTGTACAATCATGCATTGCGTAGGTAGGGCTCTGGGGTTTAGGGGTTCACGGTTTTCAAGGTCCCTAAACCCTAAACCCTAAACCCTAAACCCTGAACCCTGAATCCTGAACCCTAAACCCTAAACCCTAAACCCTAAACCGTTTCAAGGTCTGGGTGTGGATTTCCCAGGGTTTCAGGGTTGTATCTGGCATTCCTTTCTGTATTTTGGGTCCTTAGAATAAGGATCCTATTACTTAAGGTACTATAATAAGGTTTAGGGTTTAGGGTTTAGGGAAACCCCCATATCTGCAGGCAAGGATGTCAGGATCACGGGTTGTTTTTCAGACTTCTATTGCTGGCGCCGTGGTCGCCGTCGTGGTCGTCGATGTGGTTGTGGCTGCTGTCTGCTGTCGGGGTTGGTGTAGGTGTCTTTGTGGTTGTGGTTTTGGTTGCCGTTGTCGTTGTTGCTGTTGCTGTTGTTGTCGTCATCGTCACGTGTCGCTGTTCTTTTCCTGATTCTGACTACCGCTAATTATGGTTACTTTGACTGTGGCTGTCATAGCACTTATCTTTTTCGCTGTTGGTGGGGCCATTGATGTTGCCGGCTCTTTCAGTACTGCCACGGCTCTGGTCAGTATTGGCCTTCCCCTACTGTGGTAGAAAGTAAGGCGTTCCACTTAATGGCGGTAGGTTGGGGACGTAGGCTCAAGATGTTATGCCGGTCTTTCCGAGTCCATCCAACAAGCACGATTGAAAGAGTGTGAACCACTGCAGACGAAAGCTTGTCAGAATGGTTCAGCTCGTGAACCTCACCACGTAGTCACCCAATGCAGTTTTTGGAATTCGAGGGGAAACGGCAAGAAATGGCACATCTCTCTTTCGAAAGGGTGATGTTCGAAGGCCCTCCGCTCTAAAACGCCCCCAGCGCACCCCATCCCCAGCCCTCAAGCCTAAACCCTGAACCCTCAACCCTAAACCCTAAACCCTAAACCCTCAACCCTAAACCCTAAACCCTAAACCCTAAACCCTAGACCCCAAAACCGTAACACCTGCAAGGTGCATACAGAAGTTGGCGTGCCGGAGTCAACCGGTGGGCAGCAGCCACTGCAGGCCATGGGTTCCCCCTAAACCCTAAACGCTAAACCCTAAACCCTAAACCCTAAACCCTAAACCCTAAACCCTAAACCTTAAGCCTTAAACCTTAAACCCTAAACCCTAAACCCTAAACCCTAAACCCTGAACCCTAAACCCTAAACCCTAAACCCTAAACCCTTTCCCTAAAACCCCAGGCCCGAAACCCCTGAGCCTGGAGGCCTCACCGGGCTTGTGGTTTTAGGGTTTACCCTTGAAGAGCCCTCATAGAACCTTCATGGAACCCTAAGAACCCTCAATTCCGTGAGCCTGCTTAAAGCCTGTAAGGAACCGACACCCTGAACCCTAAACCCTAAACCCTAGAAGCGAACCCGTATACCCTTGAAGAACCCTTAAAACAACCCCCCATATACATTTGCGGAACCAAGCCCTGAACCCCAAAACCTATAACTAAAAACCCTAAACCCTAAACCTTAAACCCCGAAGCCGTAAAACCCTTAACCCCTAAACCCTAACCCCTGAGCCCTTAAACCCCAAACCCCTAAACCCCTTAACCCTAAACCCCTAAAGCCCTAAACCCTCAACATCTAAACCCTAAACCCTAAACCTTCAACACCTAAACCCTAAACCCCTAAACCCCTAAACCCCTAAACCCTAGACCCTAAACCCCTAAACCCTCAACACCTAAACCCTAAGCCCCTAAACCCTAGACCCTAAACCCCTAAACCCACAACACCTAAACCCTAAACCCCTAAACCCTAGACCCTAAACCCCTAAACTCTCAACACCTAAACCCTCAAACCCCAACCCTAAACCCTGAACCCTAAACCCTAAACCCCTAAACCCCTCAACACCTCAACCCCTAAACCCCAAAACCCGAAACACCTCGAACCCTAAACCCCAACCCTAAACCCTAAACCCTAAACCCTAAACCCTAAACCCCTAAACCCTAAACCCCTCAACACCTCAACCCCTAAACCCCAAAACCCGAAACACCTCGAACCCTAAACCCTAAACCCTGAAGCCTAAACCCCTCAAACCCGAAAGCCCTCAACACCTCAAACCCTAAACCCCTAAACCCCTAAACCCCTAAACCCTAGACCCTAAACCCTAAACCCTAAACCCCTAAACCCTAAACCCCAAAGCCCTCAACACCTCATCCCTAAACCCTAGACCCTGAACCCTAAACCCTAAACCCCTAAACCCTAAACCCTAAACCCCAAAGCCTTCAACACCTCAAACCCGAAAGCGCGCCTCGGCTTGCAGGAGGCCTCCGAGGCGCTCAGAAAAGCCCAGGCTTTGCTCGCCGCGGCCATGGCAGGCGCCCCGGGGCTTCGGGTTTTAGGGGCCCCTTAAAGGGATCTACATGGGTTTAGGGTTTAGGGGTTTAGGGTTTAGGGTTTAGGGTTTAGGGTTCAGGGATTTGGGGTCCTTAAAAGGGATCTACATGGGTTTAGGGTTTAGGGTTTAGGCTTTACTTAGGGCTTTTAGGGCTTCGGGTTTTAGGGTTCCTTTAAAGGGATCTACATGGGCTTTATATGGTGATAAGGGGATCAAAACAGGGTACTAGGGGGTTTAGGGCTTGAGGGGTTTAGGGTTCGAGGGTTTGGGGTTTTTGGGGTGTTAGGGATTTAGGATTTTGGGGTGTTTGCGGTTTTATGGGGAAGGGGTTTCGGGTTTAATGGTTTTTCAGGGGTTTAGGGTTTGGGGTTTTAGCATTTAAGGTTTTCGGGTTTAGGTGTCGGTTCGTCAAGAGGTTTCGGTCAAGATTCCCTTAAGGGTTCCTGTTCTATGACGAGTACTATGAGCATTACGAGGGTACTTATTAGGGTTTAGGAACTAGGGGCACCAGATTTCACTTAGGGAACCGCATAATAAGTTAAAGATGCAATTATTTACAGTTTAGGGATTGTTATATTCCTTGCGCGTAAGAAATGTTCATTAAGATTATGTAAGGCCGGATTTATACGCGGGTTTTGGTGAGTGTATGTCGGGCTCCTTAAACCAGTGATAGAAGGAGCATTCCTGAACAAGCTTTGTAATTAAGGAACAGGTCATTAAGGAATGTTCCCTATTCCCAACATCCGGTTTCTTGCGGCCAGGTTTTACAGTGATGCTGCAGTGAGGTTTGCGTGCCAGCGCAGCACCTCCAGATCTTGTCTATCTAACTTGTGGTATCTACGGTGGCCATGCATGGACCGCGGCCTTGTTATAGAGGGCGTGGAGAGCAGACCAGGTGCATCACAGGACAACATCCCTGAACCTTGCACCCTAAGCCGCAAGCAGACAACAAGCGGGGAGAAACTGGGCGGTCAAAAGCCTGAAACCCACAATGGCGAGTTACTGGCGAGCAAGGTTGCGGGTCCCAAAGACCAGCTATTTGCAGCCCCGGCCTCATGAAGCACATCGTAGATCTCAGTTGGTAAAGCGAGCCTACCAAGAACACGAGATTTATGGTTTGGGGTTAGGGTGTCTGATGTGGGATTTATGGTCAGTTTTCAGGTTTTGGAAGCCAGAGTCTACGATTCCAGGAAATTGGGTCTCATATAGAAGCCTAAATAATTATCAATATTAGTCCTTAGGGCTCCTTATTATCATTGTATAAGTTACCCCCAAACCCTATTCTAATTATTAAGGCCCCTACATTAAATCCGCAAATCTTGAATCCTAAGCCCTACATCCACTCCACGGCACTCAAGCCCCGCGGCCCGAAAGGCCAACAGCCCCATACACCAAAGTCTCAGTCCTTCCAGCCTCAACCGTAAACTGATTTCTTGATAGGGAACTTAATGTAAGTTGCCATCATGATATGGAAGCCATAGTAGTTGAACTTGATCATCATGATGGTAAGTTGACTTAATTTCCATATTTCCATCCAGCCAGGCTAAGACTAGGCATTCAGACCCGGAAACCAAAGCAAGAACATACACCGTCCAGCAGTCAGCCTCGCATCTTCCAGCCATCCTACACCGTAATCGCAAACTTTCTAAATGGGAGTTTCCGAAAATAAGGGGTACCTTATTTGGGGGATCCTTATAATAGGGATCCTACTATTTAGGGTACTATGTTAGGGCCCCTCATTTTCGGAAACCCCCAAATGCCGCAGGCAGTGGCATCAGCCTTCCGCCCGAAGCTGCGTGAGGGGCGTGCTTGCTGTCAATGAGAGGGCTGCCTGCCGAGGTGATCCCCGAAGAAGATTGTAAACCGTACACCCTAAACCCTACATGCACAAAGGCCTAAACTCCCAAGCCCTCAAGGTGAACTCCTGAACCCTACCTAGATGCTCGCGAGCCATAGTCCCAGACTACAACCGTGATGATGTTGTAAGGGGAAGTCCTCAGTTGTCACTTGCCTTCGTTTGCGCGCCTGCGTGCGCAAGCCAACACTCCACGCGCGAGCATTTTTTCAATAGTTGCATGCTTTCACCCGACCCTCAGGCCCAGAGAACGGCGGAGGTCGGTCGGAGAAAGGAATGGCTGGACTACGCAGCAAGACCTCGCGGAACCGCATCATGTGGTCATGTTACCATACGGCGGCAGAGGGTGTCAAGCTAAGCTGGCGATCTCGTGGTTCCCGATTTATCATGATCGCCATCTTGTTGTTTACGGAGAACTACAGTTGGTTGACTCATGATAATAAACATTTTGGAGGGTGGGGGTCAGTGGGGAGGGGATTCATAGGTGGGGAATAGAGGAAGTCCGAATAGGAACCCCTGACCGCTTCGGCCGGGGGCCGAGGCGAATAATTTCAGTGGTAGTGCCATCATGATGTGTGAACATGTTGAAGTGACGGAATAGTGCCAAGGGCCGCGACCCGAGGTGAAATATACTATTTCGGGTCCAGTATTAGGGACCCCTGTTGTCTGTCATTGCCGTATGCAGGACTTGTCTTGTGTTCAGAAAGCCAACGAAGAATTCAGAAGAAGGGTATTGCATCTGTTTTAGAATCCCGATGCCGGAGCAAGCACGCCTACTCAGGGAACCACGTGTCTCGTGTTGGCAATGCACGATGATGGTGATGGTGGCGAGAGCGGTGACGATGATTATCCGCACCATCCTCCTGACACCTCGTATCCTTACTTCGTCATCTTCGTAGTGTGCGCGTACATCTCCATTTCCGCTTCGCCATGGGCAACGGAGTTAGCTAACACTAATTATGCAGAGGTTTGGTTAGTTACCAAGACCATTCCTTTCGGTTCTTTGTTATATGGCCAGACCCTGTTGTAATTGTATGTTGAGCCCCCCTGATTACATTGAGCATGCGCTTGTTGGTCTCACAGAAACAAGAGCACAACCTATCGCACCAATCACTTGTACGTCTGTACCTATACTCTATGCCGACACTCATGCTTGCAGCCAACGCTTTGCATACGCCTTTGCAAGTTTTAATTATGTGAGGGGATGCAGCACCATAAACCGAAAACTTTGAAGATCATCCACAGCCTGATTGTGCCTCCTCTCAGGGTCTTCTTTCTGTCAAAGTGTACTTATGCACCGTGACAAAGGCATTTAATAGAAACTTCGATTTAAATTGACGGTGTTCCTCAATCAGGCACAACTGTGGTCCAGCCGAAACTCTTCCATGCCACTATGCTGGCGCTTGATTAAACCTCTGCCGGCGAAATTGCCGCAACCCCCGTGATGGAGGCAGCGCCAAAGACAAGTTTCATCTAGACGAATCATTCATGAACATATGAAATCTGTAGGAGAAGCCCCACTTGATTGTTGCCGGCGGAGAAGACGGCGAAAGAGGTTCACATGCACGCAGGCAAGGGCTTTTGAGAGCCCTTGGCAGAAGGGATTCCCGAAGCCCTCATTTAATGCTCTAAGGCCGAAAGCCTAAGTCTAGTGTGGATAGTGTTTAGGGTTTAGGGTTTAGGGTTTAGGGTTTAGGGTTTCGGGTTTAGGGTTCAGGGGTTGGGGGTGTTTGGGTTTAGGTCCAGGGTTTACGAGTTTACGGCCGTCAACGCAGCATCAATTCCACGGCCTGAAAGCCAGTCTTAGTCTCTGAGGAGCTTATATCTGTTGAGCTACTTGCCTGTTTGATGCTTTGGAAGTTGAGGTTTGCCGTTCGCAGTACCTGATAATGCAATAATTGCTGTTTGTTCAAGGACCTCAAAAGGTGGGATGAAGTTAGGAGGGTTTGAGGATCCGCGATAGAATGCTCCCTACTTGGGAGTTTCCGAAAATGAGGGGCACCGTATTTTGGGGTCCTTATAATAAGGATCCTACTATTTCGGGTAGTATACTAGGGTCCCCTATTCTCGGAAACCCCTACTTGGGCGGCCTTCATCCCACAATGACAGTCTCAGGAATGATTTCGTACCACCCTAAACCCTAAACCCTACACCCTAAACCCTAGACCCGAAACCGAGAGAGTTGAAGAATTGACATAAAGTCTTTTCATGGCCCCTAGACTAGACTATGCTATACTATACTACACTACACGGCACTATACTACACTATACTACACTTACTCCACTTTTGCACACTACACTGTGCTATGTCGTGCTATGCTATCATCTGCCATTATCTGCTTTCCCATGTCATCCTATGCCATCCTATGCTGTCCTATCCTATCCGGTCCTGGCCTATCCTATCCTACCCTACCCTATTCTGGCCTAAACTCTTCTATGTTATAGTAGAACTCGCCTAGAAAAGTACGGCTTCCTGTTAACGCCCCCCAGAAGCCCTTGTTGAAAAGTGCCCTAAACCCTAAACCCTAAACCGAAAAAAGCTCACCAGCAGACTCCTTAGAATCCCCTCTGCCAGCTGCCACCCATCGATTCGCAGACCAAGGCGATGATGCAAAACAGCCAAAAGCCCCAGCTCCCACCCATAAAAAGAAGCCGACATAATCAGCAGTACTATTTCGGGGTTCCTTCTTCAAATTGCAGCCATAATGTAGAAGCCTAAATACCAATACTATTTTGGGGGGTTCCTTCTTATAATTAAGCCATAATGGGCCCCAAAACCCTACTCT
>CAJNDV010031423.1:13913-32223 GCA_905221635.1 Symbiodinium sp. CCMP2456 | reverse complement strand
GGAATCCCGGCACTAATTGTCCTTAACGCGGTTTCCAACTTTTTTGGGGTTTACTATAGTTATAAGATTGTAAACCGGCGAAAGCTACCCATCATCTTTGGGGTGCCTTGGTTGCTCTAGGTTGGTCCTGGGATCTGTACGTTTGGGTGTTTAGGATCTCAAGGATGTGCTTCCAGGGTGACCAGGTTTAGATCTTGAAGCTCGGTTTTGCCTGACTTTTGAGGCCACGGTGTAGGGTTTAGGGTTTAGGGTTTAGGGTTTAGGGAGGATATAATACGGCTCGAGGGTGTACACTTTCAGGTTTCGGGTTGTGTTGTGGGCTCTAAGTTGATGATCTCATGTCAGGGAAGGAACGGAAAGCCTCACCCTAAACCCCAAAGCTTCGAGGGATAAACCTTGAACCCGAAAGCCGGACTGCGTAGGGCTACGATCCTTTGCACACCCTGTATAGTGGGTTCATGTTACGGAGTTTGATTTGCTTGAAGTTACCATACGAGTATGGAAGAAACCAAGTTATTTACGATAGGTCCTTACAGTGGTAAGTTTAATCAGTTTCCTGAACAAGTACTCAGCACATGCCAGACTACAGAGTGTGGGGCGCACATTCCGTGTCAGCGGGCGCAAGAATCCCGAGCCCGGAACCACACCAAAAACCCGAAGCCAAAGCACAGGAACCAGTTAACTCCCCGAAGCATAGGAAAACTGAGCCCTAACCATTCAAAGCCCCAAACCTTCAGAATCCGAATCCTAAACCCTGCTCTCTAAAGCCTCCAAAACACTAAACCCTAGATTCTCAAAGCCTGACGAGGTCCGTACGATGGCATCGAGAAGAGCTGAAGTCGCATCAGCGGTTGATGCTGCAGGACTGCAAACCCTGAAACGTAGGTTTCCGAAACCAAGTCTATATAGGGTTTCGGGATTGAGGTTTAGGGTTTAGGGCTCAGGGATTAGAGGTATTTTCGGGTCTAGGGCTTCGGGATTAGCGGTTGGATTGGTTTTGGGGTATGTGATACTATAACTGTAGTAGGGAGCCCAAAGGAAAAGTATTGCTAATCATTCAGGGAACCTTGATTGTCGCTGAGCACAGCTGCTGGTGGTACTGGACCCAGGTTCACGAGCCTGGTTACTTAAGTTCTTCGAGCCTTTTGGCCGAATATAGGAACCCTGACTATGCAAGGTGGCTATATTACTTTCAGCCGTTTTCAACCCGAAGTTCTAAGCATGAAACCTCTACATCAAAGTGTGGAGATCATTAGGAGTATATAGTGAATAACATTCTCTCCTTTACTCCCAGCTTGATTTATTAAGACTCTGTAGAGCTTGTATCAAGTCTTTATAGCACGGCTTAACTCAGCGTATCAAGCCCCTATTACATCAAGGGAATACAAACGGTTACGAAATACAACCGTTCTCACATCCGGAAAAGCTTTATGCGACCAACCTAAGCTTTCGCCGCCAACGGGTCCGCTTAAGGATTTAGGCTTCAGGTTTTTCCGACCACTTGAACCCTGAACCCTAAATCTGCGTATCGCCTCGGTGTGAAACTCTCGAATGGGGCTTACATTATGGGATGTATACAACCTGAACGGCTTCAGGGTTTAGGCTTCTACGGCTTAGAGGGTTTCTGGGGTTGAGTGCTCGGGATCCAAAGTAACAACCTTAGATCCTTGCGCGCAGCGCCATGTGGTGAGCTAAGACCGGGGTTGTCAGGATGCACTATCTGGGGTGCAACCCTCGACGCTAAACCCTGCAACTCACTATAATGCCTAAACCCTAGACCCGAAATCCTCAACTCTAAACTCAAAACCCAGTCCTCAACCTAAGTTTTCAATCCCGATCCCTCCTCACACATGAGCATGGAAGGAGTTGGCCAGTGCTCGCTGGAGCATCAGCCGGAAGCTGGTAGCTTGTCTAAAGGTAAAGGGTCAAATATACATAAAAGTGTATAAAATTATTCCCAACAAATTCAGCTTTGGGTTTCTATCTCTAGAAGGACAGGGGCGAAATATGGGTTGGTGGTTGAATCTAGTGCATGTAGAACTAGGTCACTAGGTTTCGTTTTGGGATGCGAGAAATACCAGTGCACCGGGGTGTGGTTTATCTTCGGGCAGGGATGTTGTCATGAGGGTGTAGGTCTCGGATTCAGCAACTTTTAGCACCGTGCACCCGAAACCCTACACCCCAAAGCCTAAGCCCAGGCTTTCAAGTCTAGTGATTTTGTTTGTGGCGCGAGCTTTCTGACAGGGAAGTGCATGCCGAAGGCTCACGGTTGCGGGAGTCTTTCTATTGGGAAGCCCGGAGTACAGAGGTCTGAAATCCTTATCAACATTTTTTCCTGCCCTAGGGTTCTTGAATCTAGCTTTACTACAATATTATACCACAAAACCCTTTTCTGAATATCAACTGGACTTCATTAACCCTGAACTCACGATTCCCTAGCTTGGCTTGCTCACGAACGAACTTACTTGAGGTTGTTGTTGTTCTTGTTGCAGGATATGTAGTAATGTGTTTTCTTGTTGTGGTGGCTCAAAGCTACATTGGCATGAGCCCACATAAAACTCGACCATACAAAAACCTTATGAACGCTTGAGGCACCGTTGTAGAATCCTGGGATTTAAACCTTAAGTGCTAAGCCCTACTTAAAGGATCATGGGACTTAGTAAGTAGGGTGATAACTAAGGTAGCTATACTTATAACCCCAATTAGGGGACTTATAACCTCACTTACTAAGTCCCATGATCCTCCAAGTACCAACCCTAAACCCTAAACCCTAAACCCCAAACTCAAGTCATCGGCCGCCCACCTGCTGTGGGCGGCGCTTAAGCCTCTCGCATTCGATGGCGAGAGGCCGTTAGGATTTAGGGTTTAGGGTTTAGGGTTTAGGGAGCCCGCCTCCCCGCAGGGACCGTAGCACTCCCGTCGGAGCCGGCACCCGAACACGTTCTTCCCGCAACCGGTATTGGTCCCTCAAGAAAGCCATTACCCCAAACCCTAGGTTCCTAGCCCTGGAGATGTCTTGCACGTTCGGGCCTCCCTCGTAGATTTCTGAAGAATAAAGCCCTAACGTGAACGCCGGAATTCCTAAGCTCTCACGCCCCCCAACAGAGGATTGAGCTACCTGAACCCTGATTTCTAAACCCTGAAAGAAATCCTTCAACAAGTTCCTAAAAAATCCCAAAGCCATGGTAAGCCAAGGTCGCCATCCAATTGGGCGTCGTACTCTTCGGCTTGATCGGGACCTGAGCTGTAGGGTTCCTTTGAGGGTTTCTTCAAAGGTTGCGGATTCTATGGACTATAGCATTAATAGTAATAACATTGATAGTAAAAAAGAGTCATAATAATGGTAGCAATAGCAACAACAGTGGTCAGGGGTTGCGGTAGAGGTTCAGGATTGTAGTTGGCCTTCGCTTGCAAAATTATGGCGATTTCGGACTTCGTTTCTGGCGGCCGAGCCCTCTGTCGGTAGGGAATCAAACAGAAAGCGCCGACGGATTCCGGCTGGAATTTTGGGGCGAAGCTCAGGGCTTGCGACATTGACCGGAGGTCTAGTGTCCAGGCTGGCATAACTTATTGACAGATCTAGACAGTAAAGTCCCGGAGTTCAAAGCCTTCATGTTTTGCATCCCGAAGCCCTACTGACCCTGAGTCCCACTGCTGAACATGAGGAGCTGCGCCCGCACTGCAAAGCCACCTGCACCCTACCCCTCAGGACTAACTCCTGATCCGGCCCCTAAGTCCTTTGTCCCTGACCCTAAACCCTAAACCCTAAACCCTAAACCCTAAACCCTAAACCCTAAACCCTAAACCCTAAACCCTAAACCCTTTTCCCTCCGAAGTGGCAGGATACAGCTCCGAATGGCTCTGCAATGGCCTTCGTCTCTGTCCACGAACTTCACATGGACCATGGCCGGGATGGAGGGGATTTTCTTGATTGTCCTCCTTATCATTATGAACAAGGTTACGATTATGATTATCATGGTTACTGCTAGTACCATCACTATTTTTTAGCACGACGGTTAAGATTGTGACTATTGCTGTTATTGCTTTTAACTTTGTTATTACTGTTTCTAGTACCCTTTCTATTGCTATGTTTATGTGTTTTGCTGTTATTGATATTTTTATTGATATACATTGTGTTTATTACAGTATTGTCACTATGGATATTGTTATTATGTTTTTCAATTAATGCTATTTTGGCCACTGTTACTATGATGATTTTGGTGGCCACTATTAATACTAGGAGTTTGTTGTCACTTCTGTTATCATTGTTATGAAAACAGAAGTTTGTTGCTATTATTGCTACTGCTGTTGTTATTAGTGTTATTATTCTTATCATCATTCTTATCATAATTTTCTTTGTTGTTTTGATCATTAATGCAAGTGTTATTGGTATTGTAGTTTCAACTGCTAGTAAGACTATTAATATTACGACCGCCATGATTATCACTACTGTTGTTGGTGTTGTTGCTGTGGTTGTGGTTGTGGTTGTTGTTGTTGTTGTTGTTGTTGTTGTTGTTGTTGTTGTTGTTGGTTGTTGTTGTTGGTTGTTGTTGTTGTTGTTGTTGTTGTTGTTGTTAGAATTATTCTTCTTAGTCTTGTTGTTGGTATTAGTATGGCGATGGTGTGTACTCTTGTGTTGGTATTGTTACCGCTGTTCTTCTTGATGTTATTTGTGTTGGGATTATTGTTACTATTCTTCTTGTTGTTATTGTTATCAGTGTTTGTTACTGTTTTCGTATGGTTATGGTTCTTGTTATTGTTGTTGCTATGGTTATTGTGATCGGTGTTGTTGCTGTTGCTGCATCCGGATGAAAAGTATTCATGTTACGATGTTGGTGATGGGAATGTTGTTGCTGATGATGGTGATTCTGGTGATGGTGGTGCTGGTGACGTTGTTGTGGTTGTTGTTGTTGCTGTTGCTGGTTTTGATGATGATGGTGATGATGATGATGATGATGGTAAGGGTGGCCCGTCTTATTTTGTTCTGGTTTTTGGTTTCGGTTCATATTGCTTGTCTTGTTTTGGAGGGTTCTTTTAACAGAGTTGATAGCGTTTTCTTTGCTAGGGCTCGATAAGGGCTTGTACTGGCTTGACTGTATACGGGTTGAACGGTTCAGGGGTTTAGGCGATCGGGGTTTCGGGTTTCGGGTGTAGTGGTTTAGGGATTGGGGTGAAAGGTTTAAGGGCTGAGTTTTTAGGAGTTTAAGTTTAATTAGACTCTAATTACTAGAGGTTACGTTCAAGACGAACCCACAACCCTCTCAACCGTAAACCTTAAACCTGGATTCCCAACTTGCACCGTTGCCACAAACCTGAAATCTTTGTGAGCGCTGAACCCTAAACCCTAAACCCTACACTACACCCGAAGCCCTAGACCCTGGACCCTAAACCCTAAACCCTGAACCCTATACTTCGAGGCATGGGCCCTAAGCCGTTTACAGCACAGTTTCAGCTTAGCCACACCCTGGACCCCTAAACCCTAGACCCCAGACCCTAAACCCTCAGCCCTAGACCCTAAACCATACCAGAATGATCCCCCATCCCCGGACAGGTCGCGAACCTAGCGGGGATCTCCATCGGCTTCTGCCTGCCCCGTCTGCAGCGCAGCGACGCCTGGTACATCTGGACGCAGGTGGCTGGGTTGAGACGGTTTAGGGTTTAGGGTCTAAGGTGGCTGGGTTTAGGGTTTAGCAGGGCTAGGGTTCTTGGTTGGGGGTTTGGGGTTGCAGGCTTTGGGATTCATGGGCGTGGGGTCCAGAGTCCAGGGCTTTGAATTTCGAGTGTGTCTCGCAAAGTCCCCTTCTCCAGAAGCCTGCTTGAAGGATCAGGGCGTGGCAACGGTTCCGCCCGGAGCCTGCGGGGTAGCGCGAAACATGGCCTGGTTCCTACTTGGAGGATCATGGGACTTAGTAAGTAAGGGTATAAGTCCCCTAAATGGGGTTATAAGTATAGTTACCTTAGTTATAACCCTACTTACTAAGTCCCATGATCCTTTAAGTATGTCCCCTGAACCCGACACCCCAAACCCCCAACACCCGAAGCCCCAACACCCTCGGGCGGCAAGCCCTAGACCGTCCAAACCCTAAAACCCTAGACCACTAGACCCTTCAACACTAACTCCCTAAAGCCCTAAACGGTCCAATCCCTAAATCCCTCCTAAACCCTAAACCCTAAACCCTAAACCCTAAACCCTAAACCCTAAACCCTAAACCCTAAACCCTAAACCCTAAACCCTAAACCCCCAAGCCCTGAACTTCCCAAACCGCAAGCCCTGAAGGTCATATCAATGCTTTACCTCTTGCCAGCGGTCACCTCACCTCAGGGCACCGCGAGGGCGACCTGACGGCATCCGCCAGCAAGCTTATGAGAGTCATAGAAAGATGTCTGTAGGGTTTTTTCGGTTCGGTGTTTTGGGTTTAGGGCTACCTATAGCATATGTAACCCCCAAACCTTGTCGCACTATACAGGCTTGTATATTTCGTGTTAAGGGACCAAGTCCCGCATCCTAAATTCCCAAATCCTTCGCCGTGAACTCGAGATCTTCAAACTGCGCATGCAAAACGATGCCTGCATCTTCAACTGTGATGCTATTTCTGAGACGAGGAACCATCGAGCCCCAGCCGCCCCAGCCTAATGAAAGAAGCATGAACCTTCTTTCGGAGTTTGCCCCTTAATACTAGACTGGAAACCGTGAGCCCTAAACCCTGGAACCGCTGAATGAAGGAACCCTGAAGCCTTTATGCCCCAAGTCCCGCACCCCCTCGCCCGACCCACTTGCAGGTCTCGATGATTCTTTTTGTTTTGGTTCGGCAACCGAACACATTAGTCGCGCCTCGGACAAAGCTGTGTCTTTGGTTTGGGGCTTAGAGTTCGGGGTTGAGGGTTCGATGTTTGTTTGGTTTATGGGTTTAGGGTTTACGATTGTGGTATTCGGGTGTCGTGGGTTTGGGATTCAATGTTTGGGCTTAACGGTCAGGGTTGAGGTTTGGGAGTGGGGGTCGAGGCAAGTAAATAAAAAGTTGGAACCTTCAACCCACATTCCTTGCTCGAACCTTCCATTCGACTTTTGATTTCGGATTTCAGACAGCCACCGGTGGATGTCTAAAGAAATACCCTAAACCTTAAACCCTGAACCCTAACCCTCGGCCCTAAATCAATCGCGGGTTTCGGATTTGGATTGGCCATCAATTCGCCGAAGCCTTTGTGCCAAACCGCCTGTGCAGGACCCATGGCCTCTAGGGTTCCTTATAATAATAAGGGTTTAGGGTTTAGGGTTTAGGGTTTAGGGTAATACTATGAAGGAGCCCAAAACCCTATTCTAATTATTAAGGCCCCCGACATTAGACCCAGCAATTTTTAGCCCTTTCTTAGAACGGAACCAGCCCATCCCGAAATAGCGTGGAGCCCCGAACAGGCCCGTCAACCTGAACCCTAAACGCCCTAAATCCTGAATCTTAAACCGCAAACCCTAAACCCTCAACCCTAACCCCTAAACCCCTAAACCCTAAACCCTAAACCCCTAAACCCTAAACCCTAAACCCTAAATCTTAAACCCTCAACCCTAAACCCAAACCCCTAAAGATTCAACCCTCAACCCCTACTTTCCGAATTTTCCGTCAGATCTCCGGGAGCCCAAGGTGTCTCACATTTCACCGGTTCTGCTCTGCGGCCTTGGGCATATTATGATCATACTGGTCCGCGTGTCTACGGAGGACCTCCCTGGTGCTAGAAGTTTACGGGGTTTAGGGGTTTAGGGTTTAGGGTTTAGGGGTTTAGGGGTTTGGGTTTAGGGGTTTAGGGTTTAGGGGTTTCGGGGTTTCGGGGTTTTGGGGTTTTGGGGTTTTGGGGTTTTGGGGTTCAGGGGTTAGGGAGGCTTTCCCGCGCTCACTCAGTTCCGAAAGGTTGTACAGTGCTCTTCATAGAAGGGAGCGGGTGTCTTGGGACTACTGTGACGGACTTTAAGGGGCTATCATAGGGATCCCTACTAAGAACCAGAGAGAGAAGCTTTCCCAAGCGCGGCTTGGGGTTTAGGGCGGTTTTGTGTTCAACCTCGGCAGGGTTTAGGGTTTGGAGGAGTGTGGAATCCAGGGATACGCAAACGCCTGGAGCTCTACATCCCAATTCCGGTATTCTCCAAACCCTTAACCCTCAACCCTGCACCAACCCAGTTCTTGGAGCCGCTCTCTCAAGAGTCGCGAGCTCATGAGCCTTGGGTTTGCCATATATATACATATATACACACATATCCATCCACATACACATGCAGTTACATCCACAGTTATTTGCGTTATGTAGATGTATAGTTGTATACCCATCATGTTTTTACAGAACTTACAAAATGCAGAGCCCAGCAAAGCTAGGGGCAACACCCTAAACCCTAAACCCTAAACCCTAAACCCTAAACCCTAAACCGAGGTAGGCCGTGAGACCTAGAGCCTCAGAGCCCTAGAAAGCCCAAACCGTCAGAGCCCTAAAACCCGTAAACCCCGAGAGCCCGTCTTTAAAGGTCCTTTAACTTAACCCTAAACCCTAAACGCTTTAAGCAAAGTTTCCGTACGATTTTTGTTCAGGAGTGTCTTACTTAGAGAAGGAGTTTTTGGGGCTTAAGGTTAAGGACAAGTGCTGGTGGTAAGGTTTTTGTCTTGGCTTAGGGCTTTAGGGTTTCAGTGTTTTACATTAAGTTAGGGCTTGGAGGACTTAGGGTTTCTAGTGTTCAGGGTTTTGGGTTTTTACTGGGTTTGAGGCCCCTGGGCTCATATCGTAGGTCTACCTGAGTCTACCTACACTCCCAGCGCTACGAAGTCGCTTTGAATTCTGACGTCGAAGCCCCGAAGCCTAGAAGCTCAAGCGCCACCATCGCCCGCGAGAATCAGCGAAGCCGCCTTAGACTACGGTTTAGGGGTTAAGGATGTCGGTATGAGGGGTTTTCGGGCTTTTGGAGTTTATGGTTTCGGATCGAGGGGTGTCGGGTTTGGGATTTTAGAGGTTTTTGGTTCGGAATCGGATTCGCCAGTTTCGTAGAACCAAAGTTCCACACCCAAGCGCCCAACATCCTAAACCCTAAAACCCTGAACCCCACTCCCTAAACCCTAAAACCCTAAAAACCCTAAGCCCTAAACCCAAAGCCCTAAACCCGCAGCCCTAAGACTGTAAAGCCCCAAGCCTCAAACCCCACATCCAGCTCGAAACCACAAAGCCCCAAGCCTGAAGGCTTTAAAGCATCCTACATCCACATGGGCCACATCCCCGGAGATCGCGTCCCCAAAGCCTCAAAGCGTAGAACCTCAAATGTTAACCTTTTAATTTTCTGGTCTGAATACTCACTACTCAAAAGTATCCCCTCATAGTTCCTTCTGTGAGTACGATTGAAAAGACCACCAGAAAAATTACCGTGTTACAATTCCTAAAACCGCCAATATGAATCCCTACAAGCCCATAAAGCTTGCAAGACGCGTGCTGCCATTTAAAGCGCACTATTCTTCCAAACCCCTGAACCCTAAACCCCAAACCTTAAACCCCAAACACAAATCACAAAACCCTAAAACCCTAAAACCCTAAACCCTGAAGCCTCATAGTGCACCAGGACTTCGGGGAGGAGTATGGCGGGGACTTTGCAGCGGTAAGCATTGAGTGCCTGAACCTGGCGGGCTCCGGGGTTCGGGTCTTGCAGGCTTTAGGCTTGGGATTTGGGTTTAGGGTTTACGGTTTAGGGTTTTAGGGTTTAGGGTTTAGGGATTTAGGGTTTAGGGTTTCAGGGTTTAGGTTTCAGGGTGGGTCTGTTTTAGGGTTGAGGGTTTGGGATTTGAAAGTGAGGGTTTAGGGTTAGGCTTTTCAGCATTTCGGCTTTTCAACTCTTGCCGCTGTTTCTGACATGGGGTGTTGCAGGGTTTTGCCTGTTTCAGTGTTTAAGGTTTCAACCCCGCACTGAAAACCGGAATTCCTGATCCGGCCCTTGTTTAAGAGTCAGGCACTCACTCTTGCAGCGACCCTAAACCCTAAACCCTAAACCCTACAAGTAAGGGCTTTGTTCGCTTTCTTGGGTTCTGTAGCACGGGGCAGCCCTAACTCCAGGCTTCTTTTATACGGTTGATGATATAAATCCTGCGCTACCCTTACTAAGGAATATACCCTAATTCCCATAGTCTAGGGTCCGTACGGGAATGCAGGATTTATATCATCAACAGTATTACCCAGTGTTAACGGCTTAGGGTTTTAATCGTAAGCACAGGGTGTTTGGCTTCTCGGGTAAGCTGGGCTCCGAGACCCTAAATCCTAAAACCTAAACCTTAATCCTCTGCAAATCCCTGAACACGGCGAGCTAGATGGTTCAAGCCAAGCCCTGTGTGCTGGACCTGCAATCCCTGGCCGTTTAAGGTTTATGCTTTAGCCCCGCAGCCCTAAGCCCTAAGCCTTAAACCCTGAACCCCAAACCGTAAACCCCGCCCGCCAGTCTCAGCTTGGCCCACCCCTTCAACTCATTTCTGAGCATATACTTGAACCTTTTGCACCACGTTGGAAGTGATCAACTTTGTTTGCAGGCTCCAGAGATCTTTACAAGTTGCTGAGGCACTGTCCAACCCCGAACCCTAGAAACCCTTTAGCCGTACAGTAGAAGCCAGAAAGTTGGAACATCATTATCCTCGTGTCCTTAAGGTAAAGTATAAGGGATCCCAGCACTAATCATCCTACATCCATGTTCCAACTTTCTGGGGTTCACTGTAAGCCCTGAAAAGGTCTATGCTCTCAAGCCCGAGCCCTAGCCATGGGATTTGGCAGCCTCCGGGCTTTCTCCTTGGCAGGCGGTCCTCGCGGCCACGTCGCTGGCATTCCGGGCCTATCTCAAGCAAAAGGTGTCTCAGCTTCGTAGCATTGAGAGCCTGGGTTTTAGGGTTTAGGGTTTAGGGTGAAGTTCAGCATTTCAGTTCTAGGGTTCAGGGTTTGGGGTTTAGGCTTGCTAGGGCTGTTGCAGGGTTGATAGCTGTTCATGGGTGTGTAGTTCTGTAAGAATTACTGTAACGGGGAAGATGACAGTTCTCTAAGGGAGTTATGATTCGGGGTGCTCAGCCCCTCAAACCAGGAGTAACGTGCACATGGCAGCTTACCTGAGGATTCATCTGAAGATCCAACAGGACGTGCGGGTCAGGGTACCTAATATAGGGGCCTTGATAGTTATACTATAATTGTAGCAAGGAACCCCCAGAACAGTATTGGTAATTATTAAGACGCCCATGTGACCTACCTTCATCCTACTTTGGAGCATGAGCAACTCCATGCCAAGAGCCCTAGGCCCTGAACCCTAAACTTAAGTTAGGGTTTAGGGTTTAGGCTTAGGGTTTAGGCTTAGGGTTTAGGGTTAGGGTTTGGGGTTTGGGGTTTAGCATGCACACCCCGGCCCCAACCCCTTGGCCTTCTAGCTCCCAACATTTACAGTAAGAGATTCCTTTATTAGGTTCCTACACCACCCGAGGCCTATGTTACTCGACCTTTAACATCCTGAAAACCTACTCGGCTTCGAATTCATCTGATAGAGCTCTTCAAGGGGCCCCTAAGCCCATTGCGACAGGTGGAGCTGGCCATCGAGAGCAAAAATGCCGTGACGCAGCTCAATGCTGCATCCTCGCTGCTGCATCTCGCCTGCACAAACCGGGGCCCCTGAGGGTTGTCGGGCCGGAGGGTTCAGGGTTCAGGGTTTTGGCTGTAGGGTGGAAGGCTTAAGGTTTAGGATTCAGGGTATTTCGGGTGTAGAGTGTAGAGGTCTAGATTTTTCGGGTTTGGGTTTTAGGTTTAGGTGTCAGGGTATTTAGGGTGTAGAGTGTAGAGGTCTAGATTTTTCGGGTTTGGGTTTGTAGCAGGTAAGACCACAGCTTGCAGGGCTCCAGTTCTTTCGGCCCCTAGTAGAGATTAACGGGTCATAGGACAATCCAGAAGCCAATCACCTGTGGATGAGCCCTAAACCTTCAACCCTAAACCCCAAGACCCCAAACCCCAAAATCCTAAACCCTAAACCGTGGTTCTGTTTGAACTGCCAAAAAGCCCACGACGGCTGGGGGTGAGGCGACCGTAGGGTGTCGGGGTTAGGATCTCTGCAAGCACTGTTTCATGGCCTACCACTCCGTTCCCTTGCTTCTCTAACTCCAGTCTGGTATTAAGTATCGATAGGGGATAATTCTTATAATTTCTTTTATTGTTTAATATGGGGCCTAAACATAAATAGTTTTGTGGATCGTTGAGGGCCCAAAACCCTGAAGCCCAATAAGCTTGAACAGGCCGAATACTTAAGCATGCAGCGCCTTCGGGGTTCCTGATGCTAGTTACAACATGATGGACCCCAAAAGCCTATTCCAATTCTTCAGGCCCTCCATCTCAGCACTTAGTAAAGGGGCCTAAATAATTCCTATTCTATTTTGGTGATTCCTTGTTATGAATATAGCATAATGGGCTCCCACGCCCTATTCTAATTATTCAGGCCCCTACATTATGCACTATTTCCTGTGACCTGAACGGTTGCATATCTCGGACCGGGGCCCCGTGACTGATATTTCACTTGATCCTAAAACCCGCGCCCTAACCTTGAAAGATGTGCTGAGCCGTCAAACCCTAACGCCTTAACCCGAAAATCCTAAACCCAGAACCTTAAACCCTAGACCCTAAACCCAAAATCTTAAACCTATGGACCCTAAAACTTAATCCCCTATAAACCCGGGACTATCTTGATCTGAGTAGTGAGTGCGGTTGCCCGACTTTTCTCCCGTCCGGTGATCCACAGGGCTCCTTGTGCTACCGATCCTCTCTTAGGGTTTAGGGTTGAGGGTCTATATGTTGAGGGTTTAGGGTTGAGGGTCTATAGGGTTGAGGGTTTAGGGTTTAGGGTCTACAGGGTTTAGGGTTTCGGGTTCAGGGCTTGGGTCCTGTTTTGAGTAGAGGCGGTTCCCTTGTGTTCTGAAACTCGTGTGTGCGGACCCCTAAGCTTTGTAAAATCCTCCAATGTCTAGCCCTAAGACTCAAGACCATGCAGACTTACATGGGTGGTTGTCAAAATTAGGGTCCCTTTTTGGGCACATTAAACATTATGTGCCGTATCATATTACGGACCCCAAACAGGGACCATAATTTTGACAACTGCCCACATGGAATCTTGTAGATTCAAACCCTAAACCCTAAACCCTAAACCCTAAACCCTAGTAGATTCAGCCCGAGGTGTTGTCAAAAAGTAGACGCCTTTCAGGCAGCTGACGTGCGACGCCGTGGTTGAGTTGGATGCCAGCCTGTGTTTTTGGCCTCAGTTGGGGGAGTTTAGGCCGAGTGCATTGGCCACGACGCTTTCCTAAACGGCAAACTGATTTTAGAGGCAGCCAATGAAGCAGTAACCCAGGATCCAGAACCCTAAACCCTAAACCCTAAACCCTAACCCTAAACCCCCTAAACCCTTCAAATACTGCTTACATTGGCTTACAAACACCTAGCCAGAGCAACCTTTAGCCCCCTGTCCGTCTTGTTTATGTTTTTGCCCGACATGGAATTTTGCACCGCCATATCGCAGGTTGGCTGTTTTGAACACCCTCGCAACTCGCATAACAAAGGGGTTTCGATTAATTACACGTATTCTTGATTACGAATCTTATTCCTTCTATTGCTTAGTTAGGGTTCCTGATGAGACTTATTCTATCATGCCTTGCCTTACCTAAGGAACTAGGCAGAGGACAGTCTCTTCGGGTTTTTTTCTCTTCTAAGGGGCCTTGGGTAATGAGAGGAGGGATTTGAGGTAATATGGGGGGCCTTAATGCTTACCTTGTCTATTTTGGGGGCTCCTGATTAGAATTATGGTACAGTATACCCCAAAACCCTATTAAGGCTTATATATTCTGTCATTTGGCACAAGATGGGTTGCTTCGGGCTTCCAAAAAAACGCCGGTGATAGCTGCCACTGAAGCCATAAATCCCTGAAGCCCAACCCGAACTGTGAACTCTGAGCGCCCCAATTCCTAGCTTTGAGCCCTTGAGCACGGCTATCTTCGTGCCGGCAGGTTCTATATGTTGCCATAGGTGTCTTGTTTGGATAGTGGACAGATATTGCCTGAACCTCCTGTTAAGCCTTAAACCCTAAACCCTAAAACTAAATCCTAAAAGCCCCCTATGACTTTAAACCCTAAGCTCCAAATCTTCGTGCAGAGAAAGTCAGGCTATTAATGAGGTCCTTGTTAAGGAGCTGATGTAAAACATCGCGTGCCATAAGCGAGGAATCCATGTCATTTTCTACATATCCCTGCTCTTTGAACTTCACTGAGTCTTCAACATGGGTCCAGTACAGGCTATGCCTTCCAGGACTCGAAGGTGTAACGGATAGTAGGGTAGTAGTCAAAATTGTGATCCCTTTTGGAGTACCCTAAATAATAGGTGCCGTATTATAATAAGGACCCAAAAAAGGAACCGTAATTTTGACAACTACCCATATGAGGCCGTTTCGGGGTTTGGGGCTTAGGGTTCGGGATGAGGCTGTGAGGATTCTCCGGAGCTTTGGACGGATTCCGGGCCGGGCCTGTGCTAGCTCCCTTTTAAGCGTGTTTAGGCGTCATTCTTTAGGGTTTTTGCGTTTATGGGTTGTAGGGGTTTTAGGTTTTAGAGTGTAGGGGTTAGGGCGGTTAGGGTTTCGGGTTTAGGTTTGGGGTTTAGGGCCACCTCGAGGTTTCACGAAAGACTCACGTGAGCTCGCGGCGATGTTGATCAGACAGGGCACGATGGATGCTCGGCTTGTTGCTCAAGGTTGTTTGTCTTAACACAAACGTAGGACAGTCACACAGCTCGGATGGTCATGCTAAGCTTTTGTGCACTCCCTGCACCTAGACCTAGCCAGTTTGCCGGCAATACGCAGATTCGTAGCACGTGTTGGGCTAGGAACCGTGATGTAGACATGCCAGTGATAGTCTCCCACGGTTTAAGGCCTCATCGTTTCGGGTTGAGGGTTTGGAGTTTGGGGTTAGGATCAAGTGTAGCCAACATCCGTCAGCCGATCTATGAGCATTTCTAGGCTTAGCGTTCAGACTGGTTGTAAGCGTCGTGTCATGTGCAAGTGCGCCGACGAAAAGTGCTGGATAAGCACCGTGGCCGTAACATGTAAGATTTCGATAGCGTAAGTAAGCATGACTTCGATCCTGAACAGTGTAGCTCGGAGACCTCTTGGATGCTTCACCAGATCATGAGATGCAGTTTGTGTAACCTTCAACTCAACAACTCAAGCTATGCAAGCTGCAATCTTACAGACGTTTCTCACTGACAGATCTCTCGTCGGGCTTGGTCGGGGTGTGCCCACGTTTCTGTGTTTTTGTTGACTGCTGGGGAACGCCGCAGGATTGAACGGGATACCCGTAGTTCGATAGCAAATGCTAAGCAGCATGCAAGAGCCTGACAGAAACATCGAGATTCCAGCGCAAATTTCCTGAAAACCTTGCTGCACGACTTCGCCCAATAAACTGTGGAAGCTATGACAACGACAAGCAAGCTGTCATGACATGTCATGGCACCATCCAATGAACGGCGACGGAGCTATGTGTTTTTTTTGGGAGTATTTCGGTGGTTTCGTGTAGGCTGGCTGGCATGGGCTTGCAGTGGTTCGCATATGTTTTCGGCGAAGTGTCCACTGGGGTTTGCACAAAGTTGAAGAGGCACCACTCCAATCGGCATCCATGCGGCCGCCTTGAAGTATAATATGTTTGTACTAAGTTGGACTAGGCATGCACAAGATCATTTTATGCTATGACTGCTCGTGGCCACTACTTGTGGCTGAGGGACCTACCTAAATTCCGCAGCTTCCGCCAGAAGTAGGGCCTCTGACAGAGCCTTCAGGAAGGAGTTCGCTTCATTGACCTGATGCCTGAAACAGACACTCGGCCTCAGCAATCGGTGCTGCTCAGGGCTTAGACCGAAATGCCAAATCCTGAAGCTCACACATCATAGACCCCAGACTGAACCCAAAATCCTATGACCTCAAGCTTGAAGACTTATAACTTGCAAGCTAAACCCTGAAGCGTAAACTGCTTGGTGTGGTTTCGTCATACCTTGGGGCAGCTCTAGAATCTTCACCTGGCCTGTAGCAATTTACAGGATTGTAGGTCTCCTGTTGATGCGTTTAAGGTTTATGGTTGGAAGGGTGGGTTGATGAAGACCAGAGGGTCCGGAACATACTGACTGAGAATAGGAGATTCCGTAAGCTATAGTAGGGACCCTTATGGGCTGTATAACATCTTCCAAAGTCTTCCAAAGAGGAGGAATACGTGTAATAACACTACTGACCGGCATGCTGATAACGATAACTATAAATAAATAAGAACACTAAGAACTTACCACGGCCCTAGACAACGCCTTGTAACACAAATCCTTTGGCAAGTTCTGTGCTTCGAGGATTTTCAATCTGTCGAGCCCTGAATCGAAGCTATCAACCCTACGAAAACCTGACCCTAAACCCTAAATCCTAAGCCATAGCCATAACCCCAAATCCTAAACCCTAAATTCTAAACCCCAAACCCTTTCAATCCTCAACCCTAAACCGTAAGTCCTAACCACTAAACCTTACTATGGACCGGACTCCCCACAAACCACGACCCCACAAGCCCTTGACCGTGCCCCAATACCCAATTCCAAGTAGTAGTTGCACGTATGAAGGCCCCTAAACCCTAAACCCTTAACCCTAAACCCTAAACCGTTAAGGCCCCTATAGCACGCCCGTTTAGACCTTCCACTTGCTTCTCCGAACCTCGCACCTCAGACGTGAGAGCCCTTTTGAAGTTGAGAAAGGTGGGAGTTTTTCGGCAAGTTCTGGTGGTGTTTGGGTTTTTGGAGTTCACAGTCTAAAAGTTTGGGGTTCAGGCTTGAAGGTATTCCAGGAGTTGAGGATGTATGTTTCAGGGTTTTTTTGAGGGTTTCGGGTCAGGGTTCTTTTTTGGGGTTTGCGAGGATTCCCTTGCGCACGGTAAGCTCAGGCGCATTCGTACTGAAAACCCAACCATACTTCAAGGCAATGCACCTAATACAGGTGCCTTAAAAATTACCTATACTATTTTGGAGGTTCCTTATTATATTATAAAGGGCCACAAAACCCTATTCTAATTAATGAATTATTAAGGCCCCTACATTACATGGCCCATGATACCCGATAGGGCTCCTAATGCAGTAGCCGGTTCAAAGGTCATTCTGCGGCGTGCCTGAGGAGGGTTGAAGTGAACCTTAATGCTCAGCGTCAACAAGCTCCCCAGTGACACTTCCAGTGGTGGTGTTTGGGCTTTTGGAGTTCACAGTCTGCGGGTTTGGGCTTCAGGCTTGAAGGTATTCCAGGAGTTTAGGATGTAGGTTTCATGGTTTTTTGAGGGTGTCGGGCCAGGGTTCCTGTGTGGTTTATCAGGATTCGCTTGCGCACGGTAAGCTCAGGTGCATTCGCTCCGAAAACCCAACCATACTTCAAGGGAATGCACCTAATATAGGTGCCTCAATAATCACCTATACTATTTTGGGGGTTCCTTATTATAAGTATACTATAAAGGGCCCCAAAACCCTATTCTAATTATTGAATTATTAAGGCCCCTACATTACATGGCCCATGATACCCGATAGGGCTCCTAATGCAGTAGCCAGTTCCATTCTGTGGCGTGCCATGTTAGACTTGAGGAGGGTTGAAGCGAGCCTTAATGCTCAGAGTCAACAAGCTCCCCAGTCGCAAAACCACGGATCGCTCCGGTCTTGTCTCTCAAGTTGTTTTTTGTTTTTACCGTCCCGGGTTTTGAGGGTTAGGGTTGAGGGCTGCTAGCACTCAGGGGATCTTGGCTTATGATTTTTTTGGTCAAGGCTCGCTGATCGTTTCTGGTGCTCTGCCTCTGCCAGGAACGCGCGCGGGCCCTGTTACAGCTTACCTCCTTCCGCAGTACGGTGACTTGGTGGGACTTCTTGACATGGCTTCTGTTGATATTTTGCTTTAGATAGGTGCGTATGCATGTACATGTAAATATGTACGTACGCACGTACGTACGTATGCATGCATGCATGCATGCATGCATGCATGCATGGATGTATGTATGTTTTATGTATGTATGTATGTATGTATGTATGTATGTATGTATGTATGTACGTATGTATGTGTATGTGTATGTGTATGTGTATGTGTATGTGTATGTGTATGTGTATGGGTATGTGTATGTCTATGTGTATGTGTATGTGTATGTGTATGTGTATGTGTATGTATGTATGTATGTATGTATGTATGTATGTATGTATGCATGTCCGTATGTCCGTATGCATACATACATACATACATACATACATACGT